>KN472988.1:0-37515 GCA_000787095.1 Periophthalmodon schlosseri
GTCCATTTATATATACAGTCTATGACGTAGACATAGTTTGAATGCAAAATCCCGCCAAAGGAGAGTCTAATCAAACTACTCCAAAACAATACATTTTTTATAATTGGACCTAAACACCTTTTTCACATTGTATTTTTATTCAGCCTGGACGCTGCACAAGAGAGTCATTTCCCTAATGTTTCCAGACTACAATGAATTGGCCATACATAATGACTGGAAAGGGGTAGAGAGTCAATTACAGTGCCAAGTTCCTTTAAATCCACAGGGGTTCATGCAGCATATGGATGAGTCTTCCAAGGCGAACAGAAGCCAAGACATCTGTGAGACTGATCCCCTCTACCGCAACACTGGGAAGAAGAGCCGAACCTGGGATTAACTGGTCCCACTGCATATCACAGGCATACATTACTATTGACAATAAGCGCCGTCGTCACTGTCAGAACACACAGTTACGCACTTTTTTTTACAGATTTTAGAGCATAGGAAGTCATATCTGTTCCTGCGCGGCTTGTGCAGTGTGTGTCCTGGGTTTTGTTGGGTGTAGTATGAGCCAGTTAGTGCGACTTGCCTGAGGGTAAAAGGATGGCATGGCTCAAACATTTCACTGTATTATCTTAACACTCCTGCAATAATGCTGTAAAACCAGAGGAACATTTCATCAGGACCAGATTGTAATATTCAGTAGGCTTGTAATGTGGCATTGTAAGGCTGGAGGAATCCAGTGTTTTTTGAGAGTCAAATGTTGGTGACAGGCAGCACAAATCACTGAAATGTTTTGGGTTGAAAAAAAAAACAAAAAAACAAAACGCATTTGAAGTTGAATAGGTTGTGGTGTTTGAATGGAGGATGTGAAGTTAGAGTGTCGCTCCATTGTAGTTTTTCATGTATCTGTGGGATCATTTCGCATAAAAGGGCCCCGTAATAGGAATAACCTTAGCCATCGGCGAGTGTTACTATCCGTGCGTGATTAAAACCAATTGTGGATTTTTATACAAGATAGACTCATTTTTTTACACTGAAATGTTGAGTGTGGCATTGAACCATTACTAAAACTTGTAATGCAATTTTCCATGCACCTAATATAGTTTTGATACTCGTGGCGGTCACTCGTAGGCTTGTATTTTTCAATTAATCTTTTAAAATCTACGGATAAGTGTCGTAATTGTGTCGTTCATTGTAAGCACATCGATTATGATCCTGAAACTACTGGAGCACTCCCTTATTTTCCCACATATACAGTATGACCTCCCCTGTCCTAGAATGTAGCCTCCGCCCTGTCCACGCTGGCCACACCCCCTCCGAGCACACAGCCCAACGCACACACACACACACACACACGCGCGCACACACAGTCACCAAACGCACACGTATTCCACCCCAGACGGACCGGGTTGCCAGAGCTACACAAACTCCCACCCATTAGCAGCAGGATTCCAGGATAACCATGGCAACCAGTCTCTCACCCCCGGGGAGACGAGCAGCCGAACTGAAAGGCTCCATTCAATTTCCACATCCCAGTACAGCACACACGAACTGACACACACAAATGGACACACACACACACACACACGGCGACAATTCTACACACACACACACACACACACACTCAGGGACACAGCCAGCCAACGCAACCCACTGCTCTAACAGCCTCGCAGTCACTCCAGCCCTGCCTCCCTCCGCTGGGGTGAGTGGGAGCTTGTTAGAGAGACCGCACACACTACATCCTCACCCACGGCCCTCGGCTCTACAAGCAAAACACTAATTACACCTTACATTCATTGTTTTTAAACATATACACTTGGCATACGTTGACATACGCTTTTGTCTCTTCTTACAAAATTCAAATTCTCTTGCAGTGGCTTCCTACTGTAAGTGAGAAAATGGCAAGTGCATTCTTGTCCATAGTGTCAAATCAGATGAATCAGTTTGTAGGATTCGATTTGACACCTTCTCGCTGTGGTAAGGTTTGACAGGTATTATGTAAGCTAAAGCAAGGTAAGACACAATGCCGGGCGGTGTATGACGAGATGGGGAAGAGCTCTTGCAGAATCTGTTCAGGGGCTAATAAGGATGTAGTTATGATCGAGGGTGAAACTCCAGTCTCCATTGAGCAACGCAGCATGCCGGGTTTCTGCCAGTCCTCGCGGTCTGGAACAGCACAATGTACTCGCCGGGTTTAACCAAGAGAAGAAAGAAAAGGTTAATGATGCACAGTGGGAGCCTCAAAGTAACAGATAGTATTAAACGGGAAAAGATAGCAAGGAATGGGGAGAATAGGATCTGCTAATGAAAGGTATGGGGTGGAGGAGATTTAAATGACTGGTGTACACAGAGCTCCGAAGGCAGACACTCGCATTACAAACCCACACAGGCCATTAGACATGAGCACAGTCTGAATCAATTTGAAATTATCTATTCAACATTATCTTGAGTAGCAAGAATACAGCACTCAGCCTCTGCCCAACAATGTTGTCCTTTTTGTTACCTTGGTGACAGCCGAGACGTGGAGATGTGGAGATGTGGAGATGTGGAGGGGTGGGGCAGGTGGGACAGGTGAATAAAGCAACACTGAGAGCAGCACATGAGCTATAAAAGGAAGACATTGTGTTTTCAATGGTAGAATTATGGCATGGCGTTTATCCGTTAATGGACGCACAGTACCATAAGTGTATAAATACTGTAACTGTAAATTTATTCATAACTCGTCTTTTGTGTAAGGCTTTCATCAGCTGACAGTTAATCACAACGCAGCCACTGAGACACACCCAGTCACTTGCATTCTTTGGCTCACAATGCTATGGTCACGCAGCCCTGTTCACAATTATAAGTAAGAATTAAACAACGAGGAGCTGTGTGTCCAAGTTGTTTAATGCTGTTTCCACGGCTACAACTGAACTGTCTCACCGGTGAATGTGAAAAGCCTGTTCACTGTCTGTAAATGTCTCAAATATTTAGTTATTTCAGTGTTTTTAATGAAGCTAGTCCCTACATTCTACGCAGAGCAGCTGAGCATTTGTTTACGCGTTGTTATGGTGATATCACGGCGATGGCCGCAGAGCAGTGATATAAAATGTGATTAAACTGTTGCCGGAACTACTTGTGCGTTATGCGGTATTAACCATAGACTGTATAAAGAAGTGGACTAAGTGACGTCACCCACAGCGTTCGGATCCAGTCAAATGAAGCTCGTCGAGGCCAGAGCAGTTATGGGGCGAGTTTGGAGCCCAGTTCTACATTTGGACTTCCGACCGTGAGTATCATAGCAACCGAAGAGCCAATCCGGAGCGAGGCTGTTGAAGGCACCGCTGGTTTAGCAGGGAGCGGGCACTTAGCAACGCTGTCAATCAAAGCTGTTGCTAACGTTAGCTGGAGCGACCTCGGGGAAAGAAGGCGCCTGACTTGTCTGTTATTAATGTTCATATCTTGATTCACCGACAAAATAGTGAAATAAAAACACCAGGATCACGTAAAACGGGTTAACATGAACATTTTAAGACCAAAATGACGAGTCTGACAGCAGCGGTTACAGAGAGAGGGCTGAGAATTTTTCAATGTAAAGCGAATTGAAGCCAGAGTCGATGGTGCCCGTGATCACTTTCTATTTGGAACGCGGCGGCTAGTGCGTTTGCTATGTCCATTTATATGTACACTCTAAGGTATTAACACTCAGCAGTGAGACATTGGAATTCTCACTGACCGTAAACCGTAAAATAACTATAATATGGTTTTAAGATGTGAGTGGAGAGAAAATGCGTTGACGGTAGATTAACAATATTCAAAATATTTCAGACGTCTGATCTGAGCTCACACTAACGCTGAATTGACTCACTGACATCGCTGACTTAAACTATTCAGCAAAACATGTCCACCAGAAATGCATTGTGAAATTACGTTTAGTCATCACTACTGGCCACATCAAGCATTACTAAGAGCTGTTCACTAAATTTTGAACATGGAAAAACACACAAATTAGTTCAATATTAACAAACTTGATCTTTATTTGCATTTCTATTCGATGATTCTTTTGTAGGTGGCTATCTGACTCACTGTCTGTCTGACCACCCCCTCCTTAGGCCTGCCAGTCCTCTTCCTGGTGTCTCTTACTCTTTTGTCTCATCATTCCCTGGATAATTTGAGCTGGATAATTTGATTAGAACATGTACTGGAGCAGAAGTCTGTACTGTGATCACTGCGCCACCTGGGACTCCGGACACGACTGTCTGAATAAAAACTGGGGGCAAATCTTCAAACTTGTTACTTACAGTTGCTGAGTCCATGTGACGCTTCTTAACCAAAAGAAATCGTGAGGTTAGACAGCTTTTGATTGGAGGTTGAAATAAATGTGTCATCTCAGCGTGCGGGTCTTTGCCGGCCTCCTGAGGGTGCACACATGAATGAAGGCGTACTGGCTCAGGTAAGTCTTGGTGAGACTGAGCAGCAGCTTGTTGGCGCCCGAGGGGTTTGTGGGTAATGTCTCTACAGCTCGGGGCAGGAGATGCGGAGGTAGAGGTAGAGACGGAAACTGCAATGGAGTGGCTCTTGTCAAGCAACCAGATGAAGAGGGTTTACACATGACCGACACGCCATTAATCAGAAGAATCTCTGGGTACTGCTGATGCTACCTGCGCTCACCGAAACAAACTAAAGGTGTAGACCACGGCAGAGTAGTCATGGGAATTCTTATAGCTGAGTGTCTATGTCTACGTATACGCGCCTGTGTGTTTAATTCGACACCCGAGCTGCCTCTTCATTATTGTCCTGCTCCTTCTGTCGTCCTGGCTCTTGCCACATAGCACCAGACCCTCTGGCAGATTCCTCCATGACAGGTACAGAGATAGAAAAGCTCTCCGTAGGAAGCAAATCTGTCAGTGTGCTAACTAAAACATGTCAGCGGTAGGTAAGGCCCTGTGTCGGGTGCAGCCGTGTGCGAGACCCAATTGGATCCAAGGCTGCCGTGGGTGCCAGGAGTTAGTTGTACAGCTTTAGAGGGGGGGAGTCAAAAGTCAACGTGAGCCGAACGCGGGGGTAAGGGGGAAGCGGAAGCGAATTAAGGCATGGCTAAACTATAAGACAGGGCGAAGTGTGTGCGTGTGTTAGTGGAGGCCTCATGGGAGCAAGCGATCCTCTCTGGACTAGACAGAGCGCACCTGAGCCTCCACAGCTGTCCCACTCTCCACCCACACACACACACACACACACACCCTCTCCTTATTTATCACTGTTACTGTCTGAACAAGGGTGTTTCCCACTTTAAGTCAGTTTTGTCTCTGCCCAACGATATAAGCTGACAGCTACTTTATGTATGTAACTGATGGAGGGTTTGCCACTGGCTTGTTTCCATAGTGATGTTATTGCGTTGCCTGTATTATTCCCATAGACTGTATATATAAATGGACATATGGATCATGGCTGCGCTTCCGGCTCCGTCGACTCTGGCTCCAATTCACTTTACATTAGAAAACTGTGGTCCCTCTCTCTGTAACTGCTGCTGTCAGATCATCATTTTGGTTAAAATGTTCGTATTAACCCTCTACATGATCCTGGTGTTTTTATTTTGCTGCTGTGTCCATAACTCAAGATATGAACATTAATAACAGACAAATCAGGCGCCTTCTTTCTCCAAGGTCGCTCCCGCTAGCGTTAGCAACAGGTTTGATTGACAGCGTTGCTAAGCGCCCGCTTCATGCTAAACCAGCGGTGCGGGCGGGAAGGGGCGTTTACCTTCAACGCTTCACTCCAGATTGGCTCTTCGGTTGCTATGATACTCGCACTCGGAATTCCTAACATGGAACTCGGCTCCAAATCGGCCCCTGTAACTGCTCCAGCCTCGACGAGCTTCATTTGACTGGAGCCGAACGCCGTGGGTGACGTCACACTCACTCAGTCCACTTTTTTATACAGATTATGTGTTTTCATTGCTCAATAATTAGCTGTTTGTTTCCACTGATACAGATACGTTTTACGCCATACTGTGGAAAATTCTTGGCAGTGCAATAACATCTCCATGGGGACAAGCAGACGGCAAACCCTCCACCTGAAAAGTTACATAGTGCGCCTTTAATAAATCTGCTGTCACATGCATAAACATGAAGCTCTGTCCAGGAGGTTATATGCGAGTGCCTCCGCAGAAACAGTTCAGACTCCACCACAAGCAGCGGTATGAAATTCCATATAAGGCGGGGGACTCTGCCTAACCTCCTCCTTCACTCCGCCGCTCCTCTCGGCCCCTCACTTCTCCTGTTGCAGCCAGCTCCCTCCTGGATCAAAACACACTCTGGGGTTTGATTTGTCTAATTCACATTTCTGTATTTGTACAATGCAACTGAATATGCAGATAAGACGAGCACAGTATTAATTGTTTTGGTGATATTACTTTTGCCATTACTTACATTACTTCTCTCAGTGAGATTGTACGTGCCTTAGTGGCAGTATTTATTTTACAGTAAATCATGACGAGTTGGTTGAAGCCAAAAACCAAAGGAAACACGTCTATCTTCTCTATATAACTTATCAAATAGACAACCTTTTATTTATCCCACAGAAGGGGAACAGCAGTGTTGCGAAGAGAGAAATGTATTAAGCGTTACATGTTTGCAGTATGTACATGAAGTGTTATATGAGTGTTTGCCCACTGAGCCGAAGGTTGGCGGTTCAAATCCCGCTCATCACCGGTAGAGCGTTGCGATTCCAGCTCCCACAGATGAATACTATCGTTGTGTCCTTGGGCAAGACACTTAACCCACCTTACCCCCAGTGTCAGCGTGCACTGGTGTGTGAATGTGTGTGTGAAAAAATTTACCATTCACCAAAGTAACCCGGTGTTTTCAAGAATCTCCAGGATATTTCTGATTAAGAATTTATAGTTTTTGGCCAGCTATAACTGAAAAAACACCCGCCCACATTTAAATAAACTGTCAGAACTAATTTACCAAGCCATGAAAAAGAAACTCAAGCCGCTCCTTTGGTCTGTAATAACAATGGAATAACGCTGTCCCACCTATTCCCACAATTAATTAAACTTAATTCAGTAAAAGTGTGTAACGTCATCAAAATAGTATGTTACTGTTAAAGCAAGGGTGAGGCGCATATGTACTGAAAACAATTGATCCATGTTATTCCAATGGGACGATGAGGAGGAGACCCGGAGGAGCACAGAGGAGGGTTTGAAGATGAAGATAGGATGAGAGTGATGAGAGAAAACACAAACAGCGCTGATAAGACTCCAGGGCAGAGGAAGTATGGTTCCCCAGCTCTGGTCCCTGTGGAATTCCCAGTATCCCGCTCTTGCCTCTGCTGCAGGATGTCTCCTCGTGTGGGAATACTGTGGGAATACGCCCGGAATGTGACTCCTTTTGTTTAGAGGGATGGGACTCTGGCTCTGACCGTCACTCGTGGGGGTTCCAGGGATAAACTGGGGAGCACAGCATTTTTGTTACGTAGACGAAATCAGTTTGGACACAGCTACTCGTTGTTTACTACTTGTGTTTTGTTTTTGTTTTCATTTTCACATAATTGTCCTCCCAGTCTGACTACGATCACATGCTTGAATTGAAAATATCTAGTCATTTCCCCCATATAAATATTAAAGTAAAATTAATAATAATGACAATGATGTTATGGCGTCTCTCCGCTGGCCTGGGAACGCCTTGGGGTCCCACCCGAGGAGCTGGAGGAAGTGTCCGGGATGAGGGAAGTCTGGGAGTCCCCGCTTAGACTGCCGCCCCCGCGACCCAGCCCTGGATAAGCGGAAGAAAATGGATGGATGGTTTGATTAATAGAAAAATGAAGTAGTGAACACAACACTGCCATTCTCATAGCTAACTTACAAAACAGGCGACGTGCCAACAAACTTCGACCTCTTGTTGAACATATTACATCAACCTCTAGGAAATAAGACTCAATGTCCGTGTGGCTGAGGGATTAAAGTTCATTCTCAACTGGTAAAAGAAAAAAACACAAATGTCCAAAGTCATCCAAACCCTGCAGTCTGTGAACAAGTACTCAGTGTTGTTACTTAAGTAAAAGTACAGATACTGGAGCAAAAAAAAAACCTCAAGTAAAAGTATCCAATGATACTTAAGTAAAAGTACAGATACTGGAGCAAAAAAAAAAACCTCAAGTAAAAGTATCACATGAAAAAATCTACTTAAGTAGAAGTATTAAAGCACTCCGTTTAAAAAGTACTTAAAGAGTAAAAAGTAAAAGTATTTTGCGCATATTTTGTGGTCTTATAAGGCTTCGAATGTAGTGATTTTGATAAAAATTTGTGCTGAATTTTGTTCAATAGAAACAATTGAATAGTTGAATAGTTGTTTTTTTCCAGCTGTTTTCATTTGTGTATTTTGTTTGCTCAAATTATGAACTTGATAAAAAATAACTCAGCCTTTTCAGAGAATAATAATTAAAAAAAACCAAAAACTTTTCAGTCCAGTTAAATGCAGTGGAGTAGAAAGTACAGATACCTGCGCTCAAATGTAGTAAAGTAAAAGTAGAAAGTATCTTTAAAATGTACTTAAGTAAAGTACAGATACCTAAAATGTGTACTTTTTACTTTGTTACGTTCCACCGCTGATGATTTCTTTATGAGAGACAGGGAAGACCAGACAGGTAACAGCCAGGTGATGTTTATTCAATCAAGTCAAGGCAGTTTCATTGTTACGTGAATTTGAGTGAGTTTGTAATCTCTATCAAATCAAAATACTCAAACCCATCACCTACACTGAAGTTCCATGTTTGATTTAAAGCATGAGCTGAAAAGAAAAGCCTTAACCTTTGGGAAAAAGTAGAAAAAAAGTATTATATCTATAACACAATTTAACTGCGGTAACCAAGACACGTTTTCTGAATCTTTTTGAATACTTCTTTGGTTATTTGCTTACACATTTCAATATTTCTACAAATGAAATATTGAAATTTTGCAAAATGTGTTTTTCAGCCGGTCTTTTGACACATTGACAAGTGCTTAGAGAGAACCAAATCTACAGAGGAGAGTCCCGCTGTTCAGAGAAAACCATGTTTCTATATTATTAATGAGAAGTTTGGTGCAAAGGTTTACCACGTCACCTCAATTACCCCAAGAACACATCACTTTGACAGCAAACGTCAGGCTGTATCCACTTCAATTAGCTGTAGCCAAATGAGGCATGTGCCCTGTGTGAATGCTCAGACAAGCCCAGTTTACTAAAGAAAAGTAGATGTCCAAGTAAACTACCATGACAAATAACTCCAGTGCAAACAGTTCTCAAGGACAGGAAGACTGACAGACACTGAGTGCTTTTCTGTGAGCGCTATCACTTAGCTTCTAATGACAGTGTAACCTGGACCGATTTACTTTCTGGCAGTGCTCAGACAGACAGAACCATAACATAAAATGCATCCAGGGACAAGCTTTTCACTCAAACTGTCAAAACCATCACTATATAGATAAAAAATACTCATTTGAGACTCACAATTGCAATGTATAGTTCTGTGCAAAAGTTATGCTCACAAAATGTATACACTTAACTTTCACAATATTTTGATTAATGTAAATTTGTTTTTGTTTGACTGAAAATACTGCATTCATTTGATTCAGTTTGTATATAACTCCTTGTAGATTCTCTGAAATTCTGTAAAAATTTTTGATAAAAATGCTTTGCAGTGCTGTGAAATGAACATATGGAAGATATGAATTATCTTGAAATACAGACTGATACAAAAACCCACTGATTGTAAATGTAAATCAGCCGTATTCGATTCAGATTAAAAATGCTCTTTGCGTTTACAGTACTGTGTTACATTCATTACACCTTCAGACGTGTGTACGCTCTCTGCATTTTCCTCTTGGGTAGTGTGAACTTTGCCTCCGAGTCTGAACACGAAGCTAAAACAGGACGACACGGCGGTCAGTCACACAGGAAACTGAGACTGCAGACAATCTCACATCCTGCCCCAGCTCTGGAAGAAACACTTCCTCCTTTTTAAACAGCGCGTACACACACACACACACACATATACAGTGCACAAGGCAGTGGTGAGTGCTACAAGAAGAGATAATATGTGGGCTGGAACTGACAGATGTGTAGCGCTTCAATAAACAAAATTATGATTAGACATATTTCAAGTGAAGAAAAATAAAGTTCATAAATCCAAGCTGTCACATTCAAAGTCATAAAAACATGTTGACATAGGTAATGGCTGGAGGTTGACCCTGAAGTCTACACGATCGCTTCTGTCCGTTGCTGTTGTAGTGCTACAAAAAGTTATCAAGGCAGTGTTGTTTTCAAGATGCCTTTCTCACGAGTGGCTTGAAATTCCCTGGTTCACTCTGGAAAAAAAAGTTCACTTGATGTGGCCATTGTAAGTGAAAACATCTTCTACTTCTTCTTGTTATCTTTTGACATACACATTTAAAGCATAAAGTCTGGATGCCTCCGCTTCAGGCATCATGTGAAAGCTTGTACAGCACTTAAACAGCTGTAAAAAATCCCAGCAGTCTTTACAAACACAATGTTGTATTTGTTCACTTCTTTGTGTGCATCTGCCCGTGGTTGTCATCATGGCTTCTTGGCTGCAGTTTTGGCTTTCCCATTTGGTCCTGTTTTGATCTGGGTCATCTCAACATCTGTCAGGGCGTCAGGGGGAAGGCACGAGCGCATGCGTTCAATGGTCTTCTGGTAGGCTGCCCTCTCCTGCTCCAGAGAGCGGATCATGTGCTTCATTTTGCTCTCCCGAGAAAGAAAGTTATCCACGCTGGTCTCTAGGGACTGGATCTTCTGACGGGCCGCCTGGTCAAAACAACTGCGGTCAGCTCAGTGAAAACAAGCTGTGGTTTCAAGTGCAGTTTCACGTTATTACTGTACAATAACATATTTACATTTCTATATTATATAACGTTTTAGTAGTAGTCTCACGTCCACAACAGCTAATAATGTCTTATAAATAGATAAATGCAATTGGTTTATGTGTAACTACCAGCCAATTATAGTAAAGCCCTTTTATACATCTATGGTAAACTTTTTTTTCTTTCTTTGGTAAAGGTTTATTCTGTCTTCAGTTTTAAAATTAGATTTAGCTATACATTTTATTAGACAGAAGTTTACCTGCTTTATATGCTTCGGTTACTTCCTGTAGCCTTTTATACATGTTTAAGTGAGACCAGAAGTTGATGCAATAGCAGTAAATCTGATTTAGACTTAACTGAAAAAAAAACCAACCCAAAAACGTACAAGTAATTATATTAGTAATAAAATGACTACTGAAGATTACTACTGAAGGACGATCTGTACATTTAAATAGGGGAATTTACTATAAAACATATGGTTTCATACTAAAGTGGAAAAAAATGTAAAACCACAGGACTTTATAGAGACAGCTACATGTTCCTTCAAACTGTTGTAATCTGGCGCCATCTACTGGTGAACTGGGGTAATATTAAATACGTGTAGATAGTGTCCGTTCTCACCTGTAGTTTTTCTAGTAAATCCATGTTTTGTTTCTTCAGCTGTACGTTGGTCTTCTCTAGTTTGTCAAGGCGCTCCGAGTCATCCGGGAGAGGCCCAGTATCTAACATCTCATCCTGGAGAACATGGTACTCTACTTCATACGCATGCAGCTGTTTAGAGATGTCCATGTCCATCACCTAAAACAACAAACAAAGTCATGCTCCAATGATATCCACTGATTATTACGTTATTTTTATGTTTTATTAGAACTGGTGCCAAACTGTTCTCATAGTGATTACGTAATGTTGACTTTTAGTACCTTTGCTATGGTGTGCTCCATCTGTGTCTGATTGAGTGAGGGGAGTGTAGTTTTCAGATAGTCCACTATACTCTCAAAGTTGTCGCATTTAACTATCTCGCTCTCGTGGCTACTTAAAAGGCACAAAGCCGCTTTAAAGATCACCTCAGTCCCTTGGGCAAACACAAAATCTGGAAAATAAACACGCCGTTAGCGCTGTAATAAAAACTGAAACGCAATGCGATCGTGAACTTTGCAGAAGACGTACCGAACAGGCGAGACACAAAGCCAAGAGGGAACTGAGAGGCAAAGAGTGTCAGAAACCACGGAGCGGCGTAGAGGCTGGGGCAGATCTCGTGTTCCTCAAAGTGATTGTACAGGCCGCGGTGATAGTCGTGGAGCAGTCTGGAGAGTTGGTACATCTGAATCTGCAGCAACAGGGAAACAGTGAACAAGTGGCACACGAGAACGGCACACGGCAACAATTACAGGCTGTAACAAGTGCAAACTGGATAGGCTGGAACTGCAAGGTCCTAAAGTTAAAGACACATTAATTCACCACGTTAGGCAATAGTAGATAGTTAGTAAGATAAACAGTGTCTCATACAGAAGTCCTAGAAAGTTACTGAAACGAGTAACCGAGCAAAAGGTTTGCAGAGTGACGCAAAAAAAAGGTTAACACTGCCAAGAAGTCACTGTTTACATGAAAAATTTGAACAAAAACAACGGTAGCAACCTTCTGTGGCCGCTGCTGTTGTTTTCAGTAAAAGGGAAGTGCTGTGTCTCCAGACTAGCTCATATAGATTAAACATTACCACACCTGCGAGCGCATATACCCTCGCTGAGGTCAGCTTCCTTAAGCCCGAGTTAACAGAGCATGCAGCAGGTGTGGCATTAATGTGAGGTGGGAGCACGTGACTACTGTGTGTTGCAGGGTGTTAACTGGAGAATATAATATAGTATAGTTTAAATATTTGTTACATTTAGAATCTATATAATTCGCATCTTTTTCTCATTTGGGTTAGTCCTTGTTTAGAAGTACTACAGCAAATAACTATATCTCATAACATGCGATACACGATGTGCATTTGGTTTTCATTTTTGTTTAACTTCTAAAGAAAACAACCTCTACGCACCAACTTGTATCTTAGTCACGGCTTCAAGTTTAAAGTTCATGGTCCCAGTAAAAAGTAACAGCCTGGTCATTCTTTGTAAAACTCAGTTAAAGTCTAGCTAATCCAAACTGTACTTCGGTCTAAAAGAAACATAACCGCTTTTCTATCTACGCACCTGCAGAGAGATCATGTCAGGCCTGTACTGGCGTCTGATGCCCAAGTCGTACATGAGGAACTTCAGCATATCGAAGGCCTGCTCCTCACTCATGTGCAACAGCAGCACGCCAGCCACAAAACTGATTCCCTGACAATAACCGACCTGCGAGAAAATACACACAAGATTTACCGGCGTGAATCTCTGCAGTATGTTACAATGATTAAACAGTGAAGAATCTACCTCCGTGTCCAGCAAAGAATAAGCCTTCAAAAGGTTGTAGAGGGAGAGCTGTCCGGCACCAAGCTGAGCGGAGAAATACTGATGGGTGGGAAAGGTCCGACCTGAAGAGGAAAAAAATATGAACTGAAATAGTGTCTTTTTTTCTGTTTATTTTTAGCACGAAATGGGGAAGAAAGTGGAAGTTATATTGAGCAAACAGTAAGAACGAGAAGTATACATTTTTGGTGTCGACCCAGAATCCAGTTTAAAGATAATAGTTTATAGATAATAGTTTATGCGATAGAAAGACAACTTAGCATTACATGAAAAAAGATTTGAGCGTGGCCACATTATAAAGTCAAAGATTACAAGCACATATTATAAATAACTGGGCTAACCGAGATCCACCAGGATGGCATGCTGCTGCGCTGTGAGCTGTTTGAGTAGATCTCGATACGGGGTGTCGGGGGCTTGTTGTCGGTGGGGAAGTCTGTGTCGCAGACGGTGCTGATGGGAGAGAAGAAGCCACACTTCTCCACGCCGGCTCTTTGGAACACCTAGGCCCAAAGCAAAGTCACAGATACAACATATGAATTACAAATCAGCTAATGGAAAACGGGGCTGCGTGATTCGGGAACAAATGTTTGCGATTTATGTTTAAAAAGTGAGATTCTGCTCAAAGTGCACATTGTAGACAACTAAAGGAGGCTGAAGCTAGGCCTGTCGACTTCTCGTTCAGTATATGTCACACGGAACAATCATTTCTGGGGGTCAATATGTAACGTGGGGACTTTTTCTTAGTACTAGTCGGGAGCTTTTTGTTATTTTTCCTGCTCTATGATTAGATTTGAGCTGTAGAAAGTTGAATAAATAACTTCTATGACTCAATATTATCGTTTATCGTCTATATTTTCTTCAGCAATAAATATATATCACTTCAAAATGTGTTATCGTGACAGGCCGAGCTGAAGCCTGAACTGGTAAAACAAAAATCCCATGAATGTCAGATGTGTCACATGTTTGGTCTAAACTACAGGCACAACAAGATGTTCTATAAAAAGACATTGATACTGTGTTATCTAAATAAATGCAGCCTTTGCCATTTGATAAATGTGCAAATAATAAAAAATTTAACTAATGGAGAACATGCATAATAGATTGGCCAGCACTTGTTCTGTCCGGTTTTACTCACTCTAACATGGCTGACAGTACAAACCTTGGCAGAGAGCGCGGTACATCTCCTCTTTATCTTGTGGGACTGTGGTTCTGCCTGGGGCGCACAATTTCTTCTCCCACAATGCCTGTGCATCTTTTGAACACTGGCCCACCTCTTCATAGTTGAGTTTCATCTTACGGATGTGTAGCTCATCACGGCTTGCTACAAAACATGAAAGGATTACACTTAAAATGAATATACTGTTATCATTAGACTTGTTCTATTTACTGTATTTTTTGTGGGTAAGAAGGTGAGTGTAATCGGCCAGTTTAAGAGAAAATGAGACGATCCTGTCGATAGTTTTCCCAACAGTTACCACGGAGATGTCAACAAAGGCACAACACGAACATGAACACCAGGGATTACAGCAAGTACAGCAGGAAAAATGAAGAGGGTGAAAGAATAAACAAACAGACCACCAGTACAAAGTGTGATTGATTCTACCATATAAACCCAAAAAGTGTGATTCATGCACAACATTAGCTTTGACCCCGAAGCATGCACTGATATAGCTTACCATCTATTGAAAAACACGATGAGCAGTGTCAGTCGCAAAAAAGAAAACAGATATTTTGTTAATAATTTACCCTGATAGTTAATAGTAATTAATTAAAAAGATCCATTGTCTCCTGACTTAAGACTCATTGTTTTTCATTTAGTAACATCCAGTCATTAAATACATGATGACATCTCCAGGACAAGATTTACACATGGATTTTCACTTCCCTATTTCCACTCCTTTTGTTCAGACTTCCTGTTTTTGATTAAGGTTGTATAACAACTAGAGGAGCAGAGAGAAGGGACTACATTATTATTATTATTATTATTATTTTTCTGTCCGTGCCGCCACTGAATGGAACCTCACACCCACAGCCATTAGGAACGGAAACACCTGTCACGCTTTCAAAATACAGTTAAAACAATGGCTCAAAAAACACTGATTACGCCTGTGCTCGCTGCCCCCTACTGGCCTCTTGTCCTGTGTGTGTCTGTGTGTTGTGCGTGTGTAGTTGTTTTATGATGTGCGTCTCTGTGTCACATGTGTCTTGTATTGTAAACTGTAAATATTTGCCTATTTATGCTTTTTTTTTGTTTTTAAGCCAACATCAACATTAACAGTAACACACTACACATGAAAAACAGCACTTCATGGCTAATTCTGGCATTTTTACAGAAATGTTCATTAATATGCACTTTCCCTGAAATAAATAAATCATCACTTAAATACAATGCAATAAAGCTGACTGAGAATACAAATCTACTATGTCTGCAACATCGCTCCAACCTCATAATGAAACATAATAAATGGTTCTCCACCCATAATGTAAAAGCAGCCTGTCCACGTCTTTGGCAAACAAGGAGCTCTTTTGTGCTTTGTGTAGAACAACGTGACAAACATGAATAGCGCTTGTGCACACACATAAACAACTGTACAACATCAAGAACACACAATTACACAGATCACAGAAGACATTTTGTTCATCATATCCCTCATGTGACTCTAATGTTCAGCTTTATCATTACTCAAACTCACCCTCGAGGCGCTGGTTCTCCTTCTCCATACGCAGCAGCAGGATCTGTTGGTGGATGGCAGTCTTCCAGAGCATCCTGTATTCTGCTGCAGTCCTCTTGGGTCTCTCCCCAGACGCGCGGTCCCCGCCTCTGGGCTCCAGTCGACCCAGTGGATCCAAACCAGAAACCGGAGCACATGGAGATAGAGGCAGCAGCTCGGAGGTGTCACCGTGGTCTAAGAAACGACATATAAAAACAGGAGATAAACTTAGACAAATGTCAGCAATGTTGGTCACATGCATTTTTGGTTTTACACATGTCCCGAACGCAGATCAGCTCAAGCTCAGAATTAACAAAAACATTGCATTAAAGAGGACAGAACCATGGTAAAACTGTGTTCCCTCAACAGTAACTTACTCAAAGTTGTGTTTTCATAGATTTTTTTCATCTATTCCCTATATTCAATACAAATACAGACTCCGGGTCGACTAAGTAGAGTTCAAAAACATCACATGGCCACTTTTCAAAAACAAAAACAAGTTAAAGGAAAAATGCTGCTTTCTGCCGTGAAATGCAACTATGAAGAGGCTTATCAGTTCCGCAGCTTTAAACACGAAATCAATCATGGTTAACAAAATGAAAAACAATGAACCACGTATGCATGAAGTTTAATATTAAAAGTGAACGGTGTAACTTTTCTGCTTGTCTCCATGAAGATGTTTTTGCTTTGCTTTGGAGTTCCACAGTATATGAAAAACATCCATTCTTACCGTCAGCTGCGTCACCTCTCCACAGATCTGACTTGTCCTGGTGGTGCCACATGCTCGTCTCCGTGGGGATAAACACATTTTAGGACTAGGCGAAGCAATAACATCTCCTTGGGGCCAAGCGGGTGGTGGACCCCCCACCAGAAAAGTTACATAGTGCACCTTTGAGTAATATTAAGTAAACACCGACACATATTTGAAGTCGGTTTGTAAATCATGCCTAGTTATAAATAACACCCCATAGAGTATTATTATTAATTGAGGCAGAATTATAATACAGGGTTCGCAGTTGTGCTACCGAACCTGGGTGCTCCATAGAAACCGCCGGCTTGTTCATGGGAGACGCGACTCTCATGAAGATCTTCTGCCTCCAGGAGACTCGCCGTGGGGTGAGAGGGAGAGCGCTCAGGGAGTCAGTACTGCAGGCCGACGATGTCCTCTTCCTGCCTTCGCCATTGCTACGAGACAAGAGCCGTGTCACAGATACTCGGTGAAAGAGGTGTCAACTTACTGCCACCTCTCAAGCCATTTCACATACACCCAATACATCCAACTGTAACATGATGAAGAAAATGTTTACCTACTAACTAACATGTAGGTATTGTTAATAAAGCAAAGTTCAACATCGTGTTTGACGGTTAGTTTTTAAAATATCAGCCACAAAGCAAGTATTCAGATGTAAAGTTCTCATGCAGTTTCTGTTAGAAGCCAGATATCAAATGAGTAAATATGCTTTGGTACTGACAGAATAACTTCCAGATCAGTTTCAAATTAACAAGTAATAGTGATTGGCAATAATAAGTAGGTATCGAATAACTCATTTAGTTAACCTGTCTCAACGGCCTTATTCATAAAACTGTTAAAACCATTGATACAAGTGGTCATTTACGTCAACAAAACAGAGAAGACCAAGGTAAAAGAGTGAAAGAGACCAAGAGCTGTTTTTCTCATCATGTTACTCACATAGATTGGAAAATACATTACAGAACAATGAGTGTCCTAATCAGAAAATGACAGTGAGCCGGGGTATAACACAAACACCTTATTGTGAATATCAAAAATGTGAAATCTTTCATAAAGGTCAGTGTTTTCAATGTTCTTACTCCTCTATTGGGGCACTATCAACAGAAGTGCTAACGGGATTGGATTTCTGTCAGAGGAAAACATCCTGTGGAAGTGACATTTTACAGTGGTCTGCACAGCTGAGGCTCATTCATAATGGAAATATTAACCTTTACTTTCTGCCACTCAGGCACCACAGCACTGTCTTGGATGAACTGCTATAAAAATCAAGACGCATAGAACTGCACTACACTCTACACTAAAATGACTCATTTAATTAAGTGGCAGAAACACATGTTTGTACTGTTAGTTAGTCATGCATATAACATGCAGTGGTTACACAAAAGAAAAGGAAAATCAGAATCTCCTTCTTTTCCTCACTGCAGCAGGTCCAGCAGCATTCACTGTGAAAATGTATTTCACTTCCATGAAAAGGGTGAAAGTAGCAGAATAAAGCTGCATGTTACACGTTTGGACAGCCAACATGGGGTGTCTGCTTTCCCAGCATAGAAATGTTACACCTCCAGCCATGTCATCCCAGTGACAGATTGCTGGCTGTTTTGGGGGCTATGCACAGGGGGTTATGAGGACCCCCTCTCACCTCTTGTTGCTCCCACTGTCTGCCAGGGAGCTGAGGGAACCCAGGGAGCCCTGGTAAATGCTTTTCAGGAAAGTGGGGGCGGAGAAGGAGGAGGGGAGGCTGAAGGTAGAGTCACTCTCCGAAACACTGCGTGTTCTTGGGACAGCCACCGGACTGTGGTGAGCCAAACATGAAATGCCCACAAATAAAAACAAACATTACACAACAAAGAACTACGAACAAAAAAGGAACAGAAATCTATGAAAAAAATCCAAACCCTAACAGGAAACATGTGATGCTATTGTGCAGTTGGGATAGTTAGGTAGAAGTTGAAAAGATATAGAATCAAAGTGCAGTTCAAAGGTTTGGCACATCAAACATAATCAAACTACTACATTCAAAGATTTTGAAGCCTTGTTAGCTTTAGCCGTGTGTTCATACAAAACACAAAAGCTGTGCTTGCAAAACATCCACTATTGTCTCAGCTCAGAGCCACCGGTGGAAGTGAAGCCTGATACAGTACCTGCTCTGCAGCAGCTCAGGGTTGACAGACTGTTGTCTGCGCAGAGGGGCGTGTTTACTCTGAGAGGTGGGTTGGCTTTCAAAGGAAATGCGCTTTTTCACAGGTGGATGGCTGAAGGTGTGAGCGCGCCGCCGAAACTGGATACCAGCTTCTGGGTCGTCATCCGGAAAGTGTGGAGGGGAACCTGGAGGTGATTGGTCTGGAGACTCCTCATCCTGCTGATGACAGAATATTTGCCGATATTATTTTTTTAAATTAGGTTAATTAGGCTACAATGTTTATTCTGCATTTTAATTGTTTGGTTTATTGTCTGACAGTAAAGAGTCAAAGTGCTATCACAGTAAAACCAGAAATAGACAGTAATTCAAACCTGAAGGCAATGCCAAGCCCAAAGCCAAATAAAACAGCAGCTCATGTTTCAGAAATGCACTCACCTCACTCACAACGTAAGCCACAGCCAGACCTACTCCAGGCTCCACTTTCTATGGAGCCCCACTGCTGCCTCATGTCTCCCCTCATGCAGTAAACTCCCACACCTATTGTATTCTAATGCAGTCCTGTGACTCATGGCATCAACAGGGAAGGACTTCAGTGCAAGTCAACCCTCCAATCTCATCTCCCTGGCTTCTGTAACCTCCCTCTTTGAAACTGGTACGGCAAGGAAAACAACATGCTGAAGTAGAAAACATGTAAGTGATTTCTTACTGTGTACAAAGTTTAGAGTCTTATTCGTTTGCACAAATTAGGAAAGAGGTTGTGTTTTCATACGGTAGAAAAAAAGGAAGTGCATAAAGGCATAGCTCAGCAGTCACATAACTGGAAATCCTGACTTGGATTTCCTGCTCGTTGGCACAAAATCCAGATGACAATAAACTGAATAAGTAAACAATTTATTTTACATATGTTAAATTTGCTGAAATGTGTAACTTTTACAAGTCTTGCACTTCCATTTACATTGGCTCACAAAGAAGACTAAAATTCAAACAGGTAATAAAACAGTTACACGCCAAGTGGAAAATGGCAAACCTCGTAGAGCTAAGTGTACAACATGACAACTTACACTGTGCTGTTTATGACTGATGCGTAGCCAAAGTAACTACATGACACACTGATTACACATTTTGCACAACAGTGGCATTCTGGGTCAACAAGTGATAGCTCTATAAACACACTGTAGACTAGTACAAGTTTATCCTTTATACAATCATTTCATACTCACCCGATCAAAGCTTCCAATACTTCCTATACTTCCCAATCGACCCCGCATCCGACTGGCACCCTGGTGAAAACAAAACAAAATAAAGTATATGTCAAGAAATTATATAAACAGACAGTTATAAAGGTGGTTGTTTTACAATTCAGGGCGAGGCTTTGTGCAGTGTTTGTTGACCCAAACAGATGGTGATAATGATGTGTGCAGTGTCACTAAGAGCGATATAGGTCAAACCAAATCCCCAGATAAGGGTGCTAAGGGTTTTCACTTTTTACAATCAAACTTATATTAGGTTTATTTAGGTTTTCCAGCAAGACTGTACCCGTGCAAAGATGTTCTCCAGTGAACTGGTGAGGGACGAGCGAGCCTTATTCTTGAGGACATCGAGTTTGAAACGACTGCCACTGGTTGCTCCATCTCCAGCTTGTGAGCTACTGGCTGCATTCTGTTCAAAACAAAATCAAAAGTACAAGTACAGTGAAAATAACTAGCATAACAGTATAAATAAATAATTCACCCATTCTAAAACTTTACCTGAGGAGCATCTCCAAGGTGTGAGTGGGTTTTTTGCTTAGATTCACACAGTTGTCTTAGCTGGATAATAACCAGCTCATTTTCCTCTTGGTCTGAACATGGCTTCTGCCTCTGTGCACAGACACATACATACACAGTAATATAGTGTTGGACTCTATACACTGTATTTTCTTCACACATGTCTTACCTGGACTCGTTCAAAAATCTCAGCTTGCTCATTGTCATTGAGCTGGGAAAGATATTTTTGGATGGCTAGCTTTGCTCTAGGTGGGTAGAGACCTGAGGACAAAAGAATGTAGTTTTTTCTGTGTGTGAAAAACAGAGCAGACCACGCATCAGTCTGTTCATGAGTCAGAGGAAAGCCTCAGATGTGAGTTCACGTGGTACCTTCGATCCTCTCGCAGAGCTTGTGCAGGTCGTGCATGGGGCACGCTTCACACAGCTGGATCGGGGTCTTATTGCTTTGTAAGGCAGCGGCTGTACTAAAAGCCTGCTTCAGTGTCATCATCACCTCATCCACCTACAACACGGAGAGGAGTGAGGGGTGAGAAATCTTATTGAGCTAACAGTTATTCTCTAGTGTGTGTGTGTATCACTCACCAAAGACTCACTGGCACATTGGAAAACATAGCAGACATACTGACTAGGACCACCTTCACATTGGTCCCGGCAAATAAATCCAAAATGGTCAGTTTGCTTTATACCCTGTAACATATAAACACACACGATATTAATGAATGTAAATTGTATTAAATTAGATCTTTGCCTCACACTGCGACACGGTCACACTGATGGGACACAGTCTCTCTTGGCACTCAGTAGTCGCTGCATTTTTAAAGAAGAGATTCAGGGATAGTTTTACAGCCTGGTTAAGTCCATGTTTAATTCAGAACCGATACGAAGTTTGTCTTTTAGTGTTGCTAAGTCCCGAGAAAGGCCTTGCTTGACTCCAAAATACAGTTATTGCTCGGTCAGAAAAACGGCAATGACCTTTTCACAAAAAGAAAGCCAGCGTTAATAAACAAACCTGACAGCACGAAGAGATATCTTTGAAGTTCTTCTCCAGAACCACAGTCTTACTATCTGGGCTTATAAGGTTTATTTCAAAGCGTCCAACCTGCAAAACAACACACACAGCAATTTTTCAACAAACGCGCAACATAAACTGAAGGACACTGATATACGAACTATATAACAAATGTCCAATATCTTGTGACAAGCCCTGCCCTGGAACAGTTTGGAGACGCGGTCAATGAGAGACATAAACACATTTAGAATCAAGGTCAACACGACTGCGCAAATGATTTTTTACATAATGGATTTCTATGTGGAGTATCATATTGAGCGTTGTGCTCCACTTGTTAAATATAGCTTTGCACAGCAGCTGCTAAACATTGGGGCTTTTCAAGGGCCCTGTTATGCTCATATTTGAACAGATCACAAAATACTCTTCAGAAGTTAAAGCCTGTTCAACTGGAAGCAGCATACATCAGGGCTGGTGGCTGTGCTGGTACAACCAGGAGTTCGCACATAAAAATGATATGTAGTACCACAGAAGTGCAGAGGACTGAGGGAGAGAGTTATAGTGTGCAACAGCTCTGAGGCAATCACACCAAAAGGGCTGCCAAGTTCTTCTAAGGTTTAAGTTGTGAAATGAAGAAAAGCAATCATAGAATTACCTTTAGACTAGGGCTTATGAGCGTTTAAAGACACATAGGATCACATAAGATCACACAGGATTAGACATAAATGCTATTGTCTCATCTACATTTTGGCATGTTGTCACACGCAACTTAGACAACAATAAAACTCTTGTGATCAATCTGCTACAAATGAGCCCTTAGAATCCTCGATAGAAAAACGTGACGATATCATCACTGCAAAATACTTAGCAAACATAAAATGCTAAGTTTTGTAAATATTTTTCAATTTGCAAATTTAAGGCTGTTGTTGAAAAATATGACACCTTCACCACTCAGAAGGTTTTCCACATTAATATCTGAACAGATGACCAGAACGACAAGGTCAACAAGCAATGGCCAGTGTGCAACTAAAAGAAAAACAGCTCTAGCAGAATGGAACAAACTACCAACACATTTAAAGTTATGTAAAGACTTCAAAAAGTTTAGTGCGGAATTAAAAACATATTTTTTTAACAACACAGAAGTGCCAACAAATATAGGAAAAACTTATAACTAACAACTAAATTATATCTAATTAAGGGCACAGAGGGAGCAGAGGGAGCAGGGCACAGAGGGAGTAGGGAAAAGAGGGAGCAGGGCACAGAGGGCACAGAGGGCACAGAAGGAGCAGGGCACAGAGGGCACAGAGGGCACAGAGGGCACAGAAGGAGCAGGGCACAGAGGGCACAGAGGGCACAGAGGGCACAGAGGGCACAGATGGTGTAGGGTACAGAGGGAGTAGGGCAGGAAAGGAATAGATTTAATGTCATTGTAATTTTTATCACTACTTGTAGATAGATTCCATTGTTTTATGCTGTGTATTCTGTGTTTTGTTTCAGGGATCTGCAGATGGAAATTAGCTCCTCCGGCACAAAGCATCTCTTCAACGTTTCTTTTATTAATGGTCTTGTACATGGTTCCTGTAAAATAAACTAAATGTGTGTTACTAATCCATTTCAAACATAAACAACCATCCGTTTTCGAGAGCTTTTTTTTTTTTTATACAGATACTGAGCTCAAATTCACACCCAGATCTTAAAATTCAACTGTAAGCTGGATTCAGAGATAACTGCCAGCGGACGGCCGCTCTTATCAGGAAACAACGTCTTACTTTCCAACGGCCTGTTTTACCTGGAAAAGCATGGTGCGGTTTTTGTCTGCGTCAGAAGGCTGAACGTGATTGGGAGCACTCGCGTGGCGGCGCCGTGTGGGGGCAAGAATGACGTTTTCTCCGGGTTTTCTCTGTAGGTTCCCTGCGAGGCTACTGCAGCGAGTACGGAACTCCTGAGGCTCCTCGAAGCCAGAGTCCTCCAGGATGCACTCCGGGAAAGTACCACGCAGACTGCTTTGACTGGGACTGTTGGATATGACTTTACCTACGCACAAAATGACAAAATACATAGTAGATACAGCAAATGTACAAATAATAAAATTGCAAAATATGTTAACTGAGAATGTAGTAAACTAACTTGAACTGTTATGGTTTTGAGAGTTTTTCATTATTAATATATACTTGATCTTGTTTGATCTCCGAAGCAAAGCAGCGTTGGGCTTTGTTACTAGATGGTAGACCACTGGGAATAGCATGTGCCGTAGTGGGGCAGCACTGACTCTAGTGCATACTGCTGTTATGTCCTTAGGCAAGACACTTCACCCACCTTGTCTCCAAAGTCCATGTAGGCTGGTGTATGAATGAGAGTGTTTGTGAGAGTGAATGTGGAACAATGGATGGAATGTTCATTACAATGCACTGCTCTGATCAAATAAACAAAAATAGTCACGCATTGTTGCTCACAGCTTTCTTAAAAAAGAGTAGAGAGCTAATTATACACATGTACAATGAATAGTTCACTTTTTATTTATGCTGAAAGAGAAGAAATCAAACTTTGTGCCAGGTTTTGTTTCATATGAATAGACCCTGTAATTACAGATACTAACCATTAACAAAGTCAAAAAATAAAACAGCAAATCACAGAATTCTGACCTGCCCTGAACCTTTAAACTATCGGGGATCTAGAACGCTGTGAAGTCATGTGAATGCAACCGATTCTGACATTAGTTAGTATAAAAGAGAGAGATCGCTTCAAACCTGTTCCTGCTAATGGTATGTCATCCGCTCCAGGCACTTTGGTGTCTTCTGAGTTTGCACTTAAAACAGAGGACAGGGGGTCTGACTCTGCGCCCATGAAAAACTCCACTGTTGTGTTCTCTGTTGACCCGCGCTGACCATTAAGTAGCCGGAGGCGTTTACGCTCAACCTCGTGCTGGCGAAACTTATCAATGCAATCATCAATAAGGGTAGATGAAGCTTTTTTATGACCAACTGTCACCTAGGAAAAAAAATCATGTTTTACTTGTTATTATAAAGTGTGAAATGTAATCTTTTATTTCAGTTTTTTTTTACCTTGCCACAGTAAAGCACTTCAAACTTTTGGGAGTTGTAGAACGCTTCTTCGGCTTCCTGTTTTGGATTAGTGTCTTCCTTAAGGACGGACTTGGATGCATGTCGAATCCTGCTGATGACCTCAGGAACCTAAAGCAAAGGAAATGATAAAAGATAACACCCTAAAAATATTACACAACAACAAATTTAACTGTTTGGTCAGGGTAAAGTCATACAATGTTATGGCTTTTATGAATTATTCAAGACAAGGAAACGTGAACAGAGGTAACAAAGGCAAAGGACAACAATAACTTAAGGTCCCATGCCAGGAAACACCCACTCGCCAGAGGACACTAGAAAAAACAGGGGACTAAAAAACAAAAACTTGGAGGTCGTTATGTAATTTCCCTTTAACTAAAATATGTTGCCAAGTTGCACATTTTTAGCACCTACAGTAGACATCTGAGCCACAATCTTTGGAGAGTGTACTTCTTTTGGTACAAGGAGGAAACTATTGGGCAATGTTTTGGAATGTGCATAGAGCAATCATGAAAGGAAACGCTGTAAAAGAAACAAAAAAAAAAACAAGACTGTAGCTGAGACAAGGTCAGCCCCAGGACCTAGTCTAGAGGTAATGGTGGTTTGACTCCTCGCCTCTCATATCTGATAAGACTTTTGAGTAAACAGAGGGAGAAACGTTATGTAACAAATGGTGTGACCAGGAAAACCACGAAAAGGACATAGGCAAACTGTAAATGAGATGGAGTCAACTCTCTCTATTCAAACCAGAGCTCGTATTGTCTGACGGGTAACTGTCCTTCACCTCACATTACTCTGCTATCTGTATCTATGACAATGCACGACTTTGGTGGTTGTCCAAATCCTGTCTACGGAGCAAAACACCAATAAATGAGGCCAGCTTTAGGGCTTAAGGCAAAACAAGCATGAGGATTGTCCTCGCTGAGCCCCTGTAGATCCCAGCAATACTATCAGTATATCAGCGATTCAAACCCCCAAACTATAAAGCGAAAACAGATTAAATTGAAGCCAGTGCACAGCAGTGGGTAGCCTGTCACGGTAAATACTATATAGACTTATCGTTCAACACGTGACAGATGGAACAGAACTTTTTGGGGGTCAGTATTTGTCGTGAGGACTTTTTCCTTGCACTAGTGGGAAAAGTTTGGTAATTTTTCTGCACTACAGTGAGATCTGAGCTGTAGAAGATTGGATTATGAACTTCTATGGCTCGTTATAGATCCAAACTAACTACTTAACTCTTGCATTCTGTTATTTATTTATTGCAGTTTGTGTTTTTTAACAATATTGTACATTAAGAATACTTTTAGGGGGATATTTATACTTTATGTTTTGGCTTCAATATTATTGTTTATTGTCTATATTTACTTCAGCAATATATCGGACTTCAAAACTTCAAAACTCTGTTATTGTGACAGGCCTAGCAGTGAGGTTCTGTCGACCTCATAGTTCAGCAAATAGCTTGAATAAAAAGCCAATTAAAAGGTAATGGATAACTGATACAGAAGCAATGTGTCCTAATGTTACAGTTTTCTAGGAATTATATAGGCTAATAGACACTTTACAAGGTATTGTCACTCTATTGTCGCTCTAACATATTGTTTTTCCAGTCGTCAGTAGGTCAGCTGCACTGGTTAGCTGTTAAAAAAGTTCATGTTCCAACTAAAAACAAACTGACACGAAGCTAGGCCTAATGCATTTCTCATAATGACTGAACCACACGTTTCTAAAACTGGCATCAACTTCCCATTATGTGTAACTGTTTTATAGGTCTACACCATAGACTGAATGAAGAAGTGGACTAAGTGAGAGTCACAGCGTTCGGCTCCCGTCAAATGAAGCTCATCGAGGCTAAAGCAGTTATAGCGGACAATTTGGAGCCGAGTTCCATATCTGGGATTCCTACTTCGAGTATCATAGCAACCAAAGAGCCAATCCAGAGCGAGGCTGATGAAAGTAACACCCCTTCCAGCCGCACCGCTAGTTTAGCACGGAGCGGGCGCTTAGCAACGCTGTCAATCAAACCTGTTGCTAACGCTAGCGGGAGCAATCTCAGGGAAAGAAGGCGCCTGATTCGTCTGCTTATTAATGTTATATCTTGATTTACGTACAAAATAGCGAAATAAAAACACCAGGATCATGTAGAGCGGGTTAATACGAACATTTAAGACCAAAACGACGAGGCTGACAGCAGCAGTTACAGAGAGAGGGACGACAGTTTTTCAATGTCAAGTGAAGTGGAGTCAATGAATCACTTCCTATTTGGAACGCGGCGGCTAGCGGGGTAGCTACGTCCCATTTATATATACAGTCTATGGTCTACACAGTACACACAGCAATCGCCTAAAATGCAACTCTACCATTCTTAATATATTAACGATTATTATCTAATACTAAATATCTTTTTTAACCTCCACCAGTATTTCATCTTTGTATTTCAAGAATTTTGCTGCCCTTTTCTACATCTCGACACACAAAATAAGCACTAACCATAACACACACGTTTGCTGTTTACAGTAGAGTACAACTGTATTTAGACTGTAACCTTGTCCAATTGCGCTGGACAAGGCCACAGCTCCACAGCTCGCCAAGTGGAGCAGTGCAGGTTTGTGTAGTTCTAACAGACAAGAGCAGAGGGAAACACGGGGGTACATATTGTGCGGGTTCACGGTGCCCATCGGTGGCTCAAGGAGTTGACTCAGACTTCTGTTTGTGTTGGCCTGTGTGTCTGGGAGAACACAACAGAGCCTCGTCTAGGTAAAAGGTTACGTTTCAACTTGGAGTGGAAGTCTTTGTTAAACTTCAAGCGGCTGATAATCTGAACAGATTTACAAACACATTTATAGAACACGCCTAGCTGAACAGGACAGTACGTGCAGTTTTTGCTCCCTGGATGGGATGTAGTATGTTTATCTGTATACGCTAATGCTTCAGCTGCCCTTGGGCCTACCTAATCTAAAGGCCAGAACTCTTCATTCTCTTTGTTTGGTATGAATAAAGAGCTGCAGAATATTGCATTGGCAAGTCTGTATTTCAGTGAAACTAGCTGCAAGTTTTGTGTTTTGCATTCAGAATCCTTAGGGTATTACAGGGGAACACATTGCTCCATAGCAGTTTTATTCTGTCTGAGTGTCCGGCATCTTTTATACAGTAACTCAGCAGAGATTGGCCTATCTGAAAGAGGAATAATAGTAATGCTACTTATATAATGAGAACTGATAACAGAGGGAGAGTTAAACATGGAAACTTGACAAACAGTGTAGCCATGCATTCCACATGGTCCACTATCTACATGTTGGGAACTGCTCCCTGCTAAACCAGTTTGCTTGTGTATAATGAGGCTGCTATGATCTATGTATGTCCAAGATATGCACAGGCAGTTTTCAATGAGGGTGAAGCCTGACACCTCAAACGTGCTTGCTGCCTCTCCTGTTCTTAGCCGACAAACAGGCTGCTTGTGCCACTCACATACCTCAGGAAACATGAGACACAATCAATGCAAATACTGTTTGAGTACGATTGGATATTTCAAAGAAGGAAAACATGGCTCCTCCCAAGTCTATCCCCAAATGTAAATGCAACTAATTTATATGTGCCTAAATGTGGTGTTCATTCTTTAAAGTAGTGTTACTCTCTCCACCTCTGGCACACTGATCCCCATGGTAGGAGAACAAGGAGAGGATTAATTATGTCAAAAACCACTGTGCTCAATTCCTCTTCCTTTCAGAGCACTGGCCTAAATACTTAATTCCAAGGCAAACATGTTTTTACCAATGTCATTATCCAGCCCATGTGTGTATAAATTATGGCATTGTGATTATACGCTTCTATTCAAGCTTTTCTATTGTGTTATCAAATGCAATGTTACCACTTTTGTTTGTCACATTTTGCAATAATGATGTAGCTGCCTAGTGGCAAACTAATTTGGGATACATTTAAGTGTAGCACCTTGAAAAGTTCTGGTGCGCGTGAATTCATTTTGACAGTTTTACCTGGTTGGGGTCGCAGGCCTTAAAGACATGACAGGACATCTCTGACTCGGGGTTGTCAGGCTGTCCTCGCAGGAGATAGGCAAAATAAGACAGATCATTGCTGTTGTGTATGAAACGAGAGATGAGCTGTGCTTTGTGCTCAAAGATGAATACGGAAGAGTTGCTGTTGTTGGAGGGAACACAACGTAGGAAAGGAGGGTTGAGGACCAGCTGGACATCCCTAGACTGAACCTGAGGCCCGCAGTCGCCCTTCTCACTTTTCCTGCGAATATCAGCCACGAGCCAGGGCAGCATGGGTAGTGTGGTCCGCCTGTCCAACGTAGTCCAGCCGATGTAACTTAAGGCGAAGCGCCTGTCACTGGCAGAGCTCGGGAGGCTGTTCTCCTTCTCGTCCGCGCTGCTCTCCATGTTGACTTTTGGAAAGCTTGTTTACTCGTTCAGTATCAAAAATACTATTCTAATGTTCCATTCCTTTACAGCCTACACCAACTAAGGTGAGTTTGTCAAAAATGCAGGAGGCAAACATATGTTTTTTCCCCCAATCAATTAAAAAAAAAAAAAAATCTTCACAAACTCATGGGGCTGCCAGGCAAGTAGCCTAAATATGCGCATGTGGCACCCTCTCCAATGGTTGTGCTGTGAGCTAGATGTCAACAGTATGCAGCACTGTCCTAGCCACTCGTGCTAAGGAAAACGTGGCTTTGGGTCCATTCTGTGTAAACAAAAGTCTCCCAGTGAAATCAGATTTCTTTGACGCGCTTTGTGTTGCTCCTGGGTGCGCTCTTGGGCGGCTCATGCGACACTGCAGCTTTTAAAATACACACGTGCATAACTTTTCCTCGCTTAGGCCCATCACACCTTTCAATATAAGAATAACATACACAAACTGGAGGTGGTATGTCTTCTTCACACGCTGTACCACGATAAAAAAAAACCTTTCTTTCCACTAGCGCCTTGGAATAGGCGGAGCAGCGAAGAGAGCGCGTCGACGGCCCGCCCAGCGCGGCTGTCCCATGTGCTGGAGGAATGGGCTGGGCGCTGAACAGAAGCATCTGAAACGTGACAGGGAGGCTCCACCCCACCCACTGTAACCCAAACCACGTTTTTTTTCACCACTATCAAAGTTGTTCCACCAGTTCGGTTTTGTGGAGAACAGCTTCTTAATAGCGTCACCAAATTATTACAAATTATTAAATGTAATAGCAAATTACAAATTATTCCCCTGTAGCTATGGGCTTATATATATATTGACATGCACGTTAGATGTTTTTAAGGATTTTATGCACTACGTCCTGATTTCATGATGTTTGAATTCGAAGAAATTCACTAATTAGCTAAAACAGATGGTGTCCTATATTTAACTCTTCTGAAGAAGTGTCACGAGCTCTGAAATTATAAACGCAGCAGCCATGTATTAAAAGGATTATTCCACTTTATTCAAGTTTTGGTTAATATGCCACAATAAGATATAGTGTGAAGTAGGAGTTAATGCTGTAGTCAAACGCTGTAAATATTATTTCTTTATATTACAGTAACAACATAATAAGTATAATTCAGTTATCAACAGTATTTATTAAGTAGCGACGTGTCTCACAAAATTTATTATAACTGCTTCAACTCCATTTGATTGTGAGCCATAAAATAACAACTTGTGCACAAAGCCAAACCAAGAAATGTGAAAAAGATTTACTGAATTGTATCATACAGTTTCCATTACTGCTGCAATGTCCTTAAAATGGCTGTGCAGGTTCTGAAAAAGATAAGATAACCTTTAATGTATTGTAATGTTAAAGAACAAGTTAAAGAACAGCAGGAAAACAGGAAACGTGCAATCAAAGCATCATCAACAAAACCAGGTTAGAAGTGAGAGTTAGTTAAAGTTAGTGTTTACGTGAATTAGCAGAATAAATATTTAAATAACAAATATATAATAAATAACATACAATTTATACAAACCTGGAATTGTGGAATAGTCATTTCAAAAGACTTCTGACAGATTTGACCAGAGGGATCAGCCACCTTCAGCATTACCATCACATACGGAGAGTTTAGCGACCTACAGGTGTCGGAGCTCACTGCCATGCCGAGTTTCCACTGCATGTCAACTAACTGCAAACCAAAGCCTCACATAAATCTGGTGATGAAGGTCGACATTTAAGATTTATTCAAGTACCTGGCCAATGCTGAGCATCTCTTTAGCTTCTTGCTGTAGCTGGACTTCTGCACTATGTTCACTCCATAACTTGTGTATCACTTGGAGACAGGGTTTGGCCCACCTGCTGCCATCTTCTTCCAACTTTGACACTAAACCATCAGCAGAGAGGCTGTGTTTTCCAGCATATCTGTCCATACAAATATAAATTCACTAAAGGTAATTATATTCGTAAAACATATTAAACATAATTTGTGCAGTTGGTTGTAATGTGCTGTATACCTGAATGTTAATAAAACATATCTTGTAATACTTTGTAAATCCTCGTGGTTAAGTGAGGTACCAGCATTTGATAGTTCCTTTTTCAGAAGAACAAGAACAAAGATCAGAACCATTCAAGAAAAAGTGTTTCTGAGGTCTTAATGCCTCTTTAAGAAAAGAAACAAATACTGACATTAGATAGTACAGCTGAATCAACTCCAGCAGACTGCCCACAGAGATAGGTCAGAATGTGCAAACACTGTAAATAATGAAAAACAATCAATAATAACGTTATTAAAGTAAAACAAACGGTCAAGAAGTATAGTTCTCATTTAATTTCTGCAAATATATTTGTAAGACAAAAAACAGTCTCACTATTTCAGAAAATGTATCAGGTGGTAATCCACTAATGACGTCCACGACCTTATTCGAAACTGAAACATATGAAACAGAAAACTCAACACATGTAATAATAATGATCGTCAGTGCAAAACATATGAAACAGCAAACTCAACACAAGTAATAACAAACATCATTAATGCAAAACATATGAAACAGAAAACTCAACAAATGCAAAGCAAAATGCTGCTGCCTCCTCCAGTCTGCCAAGGAATAATGCTAACAGCACTGCTAGCTACAGGGTTATTTTATGAGCTGGAGTGGAGCAAATGCGGATCAAAGAGAAAACAGATTTATAGCAGAGATTTTAAAAACGTCTTGATTTAACGGTTACAAATAAATCACGTGGAAGCAGCTTTGTGTTGAAGTTGAACTATAAGCCATGAGCCTACCTAACTGTGCCGCAGGCATACTGCCCCAGGAGACAGAGCCCTCTGGTGGTGGTTATGGAACACCCCAAAATTACTATATTGACTTACAACGTTCCTCTGGGTGTCAATATTATGACTAGAAGTGAAATGTGACAGTTGTTTTCAAGATGTCTGCGTATAGCAACACTTGTGAAAAATGTGAAGCAGAATGGATCACGCCCTGGCCCCTGGAACAGTCCATTGTCCCACACTGCCGTGTATGTGTAACACGTCACTTACGTGGTCTTATACTACAATTCAAAAAAATCATTACCAAAAAGCGTATCACTAATAGATACTTCATAATGTTATGATCCTTGTTCATATATTATTTTATTTGTATAAATTATGTAAAGTTGTTTTGACACACATCAAACTGTTTCCCCCTGCCGCACAATCTTGCGCTGTCCCAATGCGGAAGCGGTTCCCAGCTGTCAAACAGGCTTGTAAAAGCTCACATTTGTCCACTAATTATCTACACTACACTATCACTCAGAATGGACTCTCCACGTTGGTTGCCACTGGAATCAAATCCAGAAGTAAGTATGTTTACCTTTTTTCAAATCTCGATGTTCAGTGATTCATTCATTAGCATGATTTCTACGAGCATGAGAGGGCTAACAGGTAGCTTACTGTCATATATGGCTAACTCAGAACAAAAGCTGAAGCCTGGTGACTATTCATGCACAAGTTAAACTTGACATCTTCTTTTTGTGTCATTTCAGGTCATGACGACGGTGAGTTTTCATGCATCATGAAATAGGATAATGTAATGAAACAAAACAAGCATAACAATGGGCTAAACGGTTGATTTATTTTGCTATTACGTTTTTAATCACACAAAAGCCCATAGCTTTAGGCCTATATGGATTTCTTTGAGGCCATAATTCATGCTGCAAGTTCCTAAGCGAGAATGTATTACATTCACTATGGGTGTATGAACCTATGTTGCATACCCTGCTTCTCTCTTATTCCAAAATACAGTTTCTTAACCGTTTGGGGATGAAACCTACATGGCAGTTTGGAGATGTTTATGGTTTGGATCCAGAGCTTCTTAGCATGGTACCAAGACCAGTGTGCGCAGTGCTCCTCCTCTTCCCTATTACAGAAATGGTATGCTCAAATCCTGTAAACTAGTGTCTTTACCAGTATCATATCTGTCCCACTCATTCTCACTGTACTTTTTTGTGCAGTATGAGGCATTCAAGCAAGAAGAGGAAGAAAGGCTGAAGACTGGGAAACAAGACATCTCCCCTGATGTCTACTTTATTAAACAAACAATTGGAAATGCATGTGGAACAATAGGAATCATTCATGCTGTGGCTAACAACTTGAAACATTTGGAGTTTGGTAAGCAGACGTGTGTGTTAGACATAGTTATACTGTTTAAGACATACCATCTAACCCTGACATATTGTACAGCATGGGTCTCCCACCTGTTCCTTATCAATCAACTCTCCAAAGCCTTTAGCAATCCAACATAAATCTGAATTAATTTTGATTAGCCAATTGTGAAATATACTAATGTGTATGTATCAAGTCAACAGAAACACAAACGCAATCAGATATTCTTGCATTGGAAATAAAACATTGTGATTATTATTATAAAGGAATGAATGAATTAATTAATTAATTAATGATTACTTTTGTTTAGGTAAATGGTAGGCCAAAAAAGGATTGTCATTCAGCTAACTGACTGCTGTTCGCTGTGCAACCAAAAAGTGAATGTTGATAATTAACTTAAAATGTATTTGAAGGTAGTTCTTTAAGTGAAAAATGCTGGAGACTCTGCCTGTACAGTACATTGTCATGCTTTGAAATCTTTTGTTAATTGTGTTTGCTTGTTTTTATTCAAGATCCTGATTCTCCTCTCAAGAAGTTTATTGAGAATACCTCTAAAATGGACCCTGAGGAAAAGGCTGTGTTCCTTGAGAAGGATGAGGTATTGAATATATCTTTTTTATAATAACAATTGGCTTAAGTTCAATCCTTTTTATTTTTGTTGTTATTTTACAAATATGTGATTGGGTAAGTCTTTGTCATTCGCAGAGTATTCGTGTTACGCATGAATCGAGTGCTCAAGAAGGACAGACTGAGGTTTGTATAGGTTTATTGTGTTTATTTCTTCTACTGTATGATAACATTTCATCTTCTCTGTCAGGCACCAAGCGCAGATGAACGAGTCAACTTGCATTTCATAGCTTTTGTTAATGTGGGAGGACAACTTTATGAATTGGGTAATTAGCTTCTTCAAGTTTAGACTGAAAATATTAAAATCAAATTAATCAAACTACATGCTTGTATGTCTTTGTCATAGATGGTCGTAAGCCTTTTCCCATCGTACATGGAAACACTACAGAGGAAACTTTCCTTGAGGTAAAGTATATTATAAACGAAAATTTATTTTTTAAATAATCCACTGATGTATTTTGGATTCTTTTTTTTTTTTTTAAAGGATGCAGTAGATGTTTGTAAAATCTTCATGGCTCGAGACCCAGATGAAGTTTGTTTCACCATTATCGCCCTAAGCAAAGATTAAAGTGATTTTTTTTTTTTTTAGATGTGTGAAATTAAAAAGTAAGCTGCCAAACATTCTCAAGTGCTCACTAGATCAGCTCTTACCTCTCTTCAAAAAGAAACTGATTACTGAAAGGGTTTAGTGCGATACAACAACACCCTTTTAAGACAATAGTTGCTATGGATGCTTATGGCCAATGTTAGATTCAAAACAAATCAAAGACATTTGAGGATTGCTGTGTACAGTTATGTATTCTAATTCACTGTACTGCACTAACTTGTTTTGCTTCATGAAATGTTGCGTTTTGTTGGACCTTAATGTCAGTAATCGCTTTTAAACCTAAAAAACAAATGCACTTGTCTATGGCGACAGTATTATAACAAGAATAAGATGATCAAATGTCTCATGAAGGAGTCAAATTGACAATTGGTTTATGCCTATTCTTCAGGGATGTGCCTACATTTTGTAATTCTGTTAAATAAACTAGACTTTTATTACATTGTGTTGTGTAGTCACACTAAAAGGAACATATTGCTGTTGTGTGTAGTGAAATTACTGTTAACTGACTTTTGGGAAATGTATACTGAACATTGATTAATAACTAGACAGAAGAAAGTTTTTGTTCCTTCTCTTATGAGAGCTATAGCCAATCTATAACCAGTGGTGAAAGAAGTGCTCAATTTTGTTACTTAAGTAAAATTACAGATACTGGAGCAAAGAAATACTCAAAAGTAAAAGTATTACATGAAAAAATACTTAAGTAACAGTATTAAAGTACCTGTTTAAAAATGTACTTATAGAGTAAAAAGTAAAAAATATTTTGCGCAGATTTTGAGATCTAATAAAGCTTCAAATGTAGTGATTTTGATAAAGACTTATGCTGAAACAGAAATTGAATTGATATATTTTTTTGTAGCTGTTTTATTTGTATATTTTAGTTTGCTCAAAATTTACTCAAAAGGAAACTTTAAAATCTACTTACGTAAAGTACAGATGCCTAAAATCTATACTGAAGTACAGTACTTTACTACTTTTACTTCATTACGTTCCACCACTGTCTATGACCCACAGACAGTAATAACACTACTGCACTACTGCAGAGAACCCACGGGGTGGCGCTGTATGAAAGCGTAACGAGCCGCTTATCGCCTGGAGATCCAAGATTTCGGTCTGCTGCTCTATTTTTTGTCTCAGGTTCTAAACAAACTGCACAGGTGCCTTACTTTCCCCCTCCTGGATGCCGCTTCAATAGTGAAGTATTAGTATAATAGCCGTAATGAGGGACATGGACTGTTCACCTGGACGCTGGCTGCACAAAGCAGCTGTGGTTGGTCCCTGGACCCTCTTGTGAACCCCCCACCCTTTCCACTGCCCCTGCCAAAGCCGCAAACTTTATGAAAGGACAATCCCGTGTGTTCTGCCGCCTTCTCTCTGCTCTGGCGCTAAGGTGAGCCGTGTTTCTGTGCTTTGGTGCGTGACTGTGATCGCAGACTAGGTGGAGACCCGGTAGCTGGTGATTAAGCTACAAAGCAGCAATAACACAGGCGTGTCGGATGAAAACTCAGGTAGGCTGGGCTCAGCGGCGCGCAAGGTGATGCACGAGAAACCATTAGGCGTTAGACAAACCATTAGTGCGGCTTTAATCACTAACGTGTCTAAAGACTCGACAGGTTAGTACCTGTTCACCTGTAGTTTTGTTGACTTGATCCGTTTTTCTGTGCGTCCATTGTGTTGGTGCCTGTATGAACGGGGTCCATTTATGCCACTGACCGGACCCTCGCTGTGGACAAAAAAGTTTTTGTGATGGAGTGGCGTGAGCAGTCCACGGTCAGCTGCGATGAAGCCTACTTGGAGGCGCAGAGATGGATAGAGGTAAGAACACATTATAAGTTCATCTTAATTACTTTTAATGACTACAGTCCACCACATTTATTATGGTTTACACTGCTGAGAATCCTTACAGAAAGGTATTTTGCCATAATGTGCAGTTTTTCTTCTCCTGCTGGGGGAAAGCTGATCTTTTTCTCAGCTATATGCCCTCAGGAAAACAAACTCAGACTAAGAGATGCACAGAGGCGTATCACCCTTGACCCCACGTGTACGCGCTAAAATCAAGGAATTTCATAAATGATGTGTGGTTAGGTCATTAGTTCTGTTTGTCTCTTCTGTGGCCTAGACCTACATGGATTTGACAGTCCCATCACTCACATTTTGTCTGCTATTTTCCATGTCAGATCTTGCCTAGACCTGCTCAGTTGCTCTATGCATTGCTTTACTGTTTTTTGGGTTATGAAGATAATATTACACAACATATTTTAATGAACTGAGTTATCAGTAATATGTTTTATATGTAACTAAAACCTTCCCAGTGGTTTAACTCATTTTTAATACTTCTGTTAAAGTGATAGTAGCAGAAGACACTGACTATTACTTTAGGCTATAGTTATTATACTAGTAATTGTATAGTTAAATGCCTCACATGGTATTTTTTTTTTTATATAAACACATCTGAAGAACTTGTTTCCCCTTTAAACTCCTTCTTAAGAATGTGTTTTTCATGTATTCCACACTTCACAGTATGAGGCTGCAGACATTTGGGTGCAGTGGCTATAACTAAACAAATATTGCTCTAATTTCACGAGGGGTGAATCTGAATACTTTTGGTATGACATCAGAGTCTCACACTTTAGCACACTGGCCCATTGTAGTGGTTTGGGCTGGTGGTCCACTGTGGGCATGATCTTTCCGATCAGGGGTGGGCAGATTAGGTGAGGCCAAAGTGGGAGGGGGGCTGACCAGGTTGTACAAGAGAGTCTTAACAAGGGATTTATTATTTAACAGCAGTGGCATAAGTGTGGGGAGTACAATAGCTATCAAAGAGCGACTTCTGGTATGAGGTTAACACTATTTCTTCAAAAGAAAGTGTTATGCCTGCTGCTCGGTGCCACTGAATGATTAACAGGCTGTCGGGTTTATAGCACCTTAAACAGAGGCATGTGTGCGACCAGGTTGGTGGGGTGCTTAAAAAACTGGACTAAATGGTCTGGAGTCTGTCACATG
>KN472988.1:42627-73394 GCA_000787095.1 Periophthalmodon schlosseri
AGCAGGAAACTGTAATTAGCAGCAGCCCATGCAGAATCCTCCAACCTCTTCTGGCTGTGGTTCAAAGAGTCCCGATCTGCTGATTTGAACCTGACCATAGTGTTTGCTCTCTCCGTGAACTGCATAGACGTTTTTGACTCCAATAGCTGTCCTTGTTTTGTCAGTGTGAGGAAGAGGAAGGCAGAGATTAAATCGCTTTCACCTAGGACCCCGGCCTCCATCACCATTGTTTGGTTGTTATCACTAAGAGCTTGTGAAGGAATGTTTGGAGGGGGCTGCAGCACATATGATCACGTCCTACTTAACTTGCAGCTCGTGTTGTTTGATACAATCACAGCCTCCTCTATTGTTTTGGAGCTAAATGAGTAACCTTGTCCCATCACACCCAGTCTGTCTGCTGAGAAAGCACTTCAAACTCAAAAATACTCATTTTGACCAGTGCTGGTAGATGTGTTTTGGGCTTTTCTTCCATTTTATTGCTGCCATGTAAACAACAACAATGATATTTAAATTCAGAACTGGAGATTTACTCATTAAAATATGTTTAATGTACTTTATTAATACATACTTTAATTCAGTGGTGGAAGGTAAGTACAAGTAGTAAAGTACTGTACTTAAGTAGAATCTTTAGGTATTTAGGTATTTTAGGTGTGATTTAAAAGTACATTTTACAGTGGATACGTTTTACTTTTACTTCACTACATTTGAGAGCAGGTATCTGTACTTTCTACTCCACTAGATATGATTTGAGGGATTATTTTTACCATGTTTGTGGTAACATCCTGACTAAAGTTTTCAAGTTCAAGCTTCGACTTTGAGGAAACCAAAATAAATACACAAAATTCATAAGAAAATTAAGAAATAGATTCGTATTGTTACTGTGACCAAAATATGTCTAATTTTTCATCAATATCACTACATTTAACAAACACTTGTGAGAAGTACTTTTACTTTTTACTCTTAAAGTACAGTTTTAAATGGGTACTTTAATGCTTTTACTTAAGTAGATTTTGTCTTGTGATACTTACTTTTACTTGAGTAACTTTTTACCTCTGTATCTGTACTTTTACTTAAGTAACAATACTGAGTACTTCATCCACCACTGCTTTTATTATACTTAACTTTTATTTTTACTCTTTTTTTAAAAATTCATGACAACATTTTTGATTTGATTAGTGATATTTTTGGTTGTGATTTTAGGCAGCCAGATCAGGCCCGTCGACAGAAATTTGAGGGCTGGGGGCAAGAAACCTCACATGCCCCCCGCCCCCTAATATAAATGAATAGGAAGAGGGTCCAATTCTAGGCCCCTAAGACACTGGAGCCTTGTTACTTTTTACTTTAACTTCTTTACTTGTTGCGTTTAGGTTAGAGGACTAGCAGACCATAAGCACTTTCACCTTTTATAGTAGTATCCACTCAACATCTATGGGCCTTTTTAACCAGACTGGGCTGTGGCTGGTCTCAGTGGGAAAGTGTAGGAGATGTATTTACATGGGGGGGGTGCAGAAGTGGCCATTTACTAAACTGAAGCCAGGTGGCCGCCATTAAACAAGTCCTAAACACACAACACACACATTGTTAGACGTGATTTTGTCCCCGTCCTCAACGGCGGAACAAGTCTAACCAATGTCTCACAGTTTTCACTTACACGCTGCTTTTTTTACAGTCTGATCAACGGCATCAAACCCGGGATCATCAGGCGGGTCAACAGGCTGCCCACGCCTATCGCTGGACTGGTAAGGTTTTCAAATACACTTCTGGCTTCTGTGCTATTAAACTTTGTTTTAATGTGCATTTTAAGCCGGCCCGGGTCTACAGGGGACGCAAAAGCTCATCTAAAAGTGTGAAAAATAATGACGTTTAATGGAAGAGCACTGTCTTTGGTCCCTTTTAAAACTCAGACGCTCCCTCAGTCAGTTTGGTCTGCACCTGGGCCTGATGTTAAGTAATAGTAGCAATTAGTAGTAACGTGGTGACAATAGTAAGAGTGGTACATTAATAATCATCATAGAATAGTGACTAAAGTTAGTATCAAAACTAGATACTCATTTGAACAATATCACTGAAACAAATAACATCAATAGGACAAAAATGGACCTTTCGTTACTAGTTTTACACTCGTCTTGATCTTTCTCAGAACCAGTATTATGAGCACTACTATTTTATGTGGAAAATTTCATTCTGTTGTCTATTTTTTGCTATCAATGTGGTATTGAAATTGGTATAAAGTCTTCTCTTAGTATGAAAATCAGTTTAATGTAAATTAACGTGTACTGCAAAGTATATTTACTTGTACTTGGATATCCTTCAGTTAAGTCCTTGTTAGTCCATGTCCTGAGAAGCTTTGAGAGCTTTTAACCATGTTTTAGTTGTTTCCTCTCATCATTTACTCACCTGAAGTTGTTTTTGGAGTGATTCGTGCATGTTTGAGCAATCTTTAATCGCTTATTTTCAAGTTCATGCCATATGTTCAAGCTATATTCCCGATCAATCCTCCTTTTGATCGGGAATATGGCCCGTTTTCACAGTAGAAGTCCTTCAGTTAGGTCCTTGTTAGTGCATGTCCTGAGAAGCTGGGTTATGGCTGAAGCGATTGCTGCTGACTCTGGGGGCTGCTGTGGTTGAACTCTCGATGACCAAAGGTCTTCTCCTCTGCCTCTTGTCTCTGCTCATATCCATCCACACTAATAGGTTCAGTGAACATAGAGCAACTTGAAAGGCCACTCACCGCATGTGAGTGCTCCCAAAATATGACACTTTGAGGTTTGAAGTCAAAGGAAATGTTGTAGTGACATAACAAATTTGTCTGGGAGTTTCAGCTGGCTAGATAGAAGAAGATACACGTTTTTTTGCACAAGGCATCTCCATTTCTTCCCACGTTCTCTTTGTATCTGACTCATTTAAGTATTTGTTTATGCCATATTTGCTTTGGATTAACCCACAAAGTAGTAACTGCTGCTACTGCTACTATTTCACTAGTGGCAGCAGTAGTTATATACTTGCAACTAAACAAATACATGACATTCGTAATAGCAAACTTTATCTCGGGTTTTATTAGTGCCCAGTTGAGGTAAAGGGTTGAAATATCCACCTTAACCCGTCACTCACAAAGCGCCCTTGTATAATTGAGTACATCTGTCTAGTTAAGCAAAACACGACCCATGGATAGGCTTAAGCCCTTACAACGTTTTGCAAGAAGACGATTTGAGAGATCGAGACACAGACTGGCACTTTGGCGTAGGCTATGTAAACAACAAATACAAAATTCCTCCGTGTTTGTATTGGGATAATGACTAGCATGACTGTCTGGGGCACCTGCGGAGATAATGAGCTCAAGTATCTCTTACCTCAGTAGCACTGGTGTGTTACTTCCAGACCTTAAACCTCTCCATCATGAATTCTCCAGCAAATGTGAAAGCTCCCGGTTGGCCTCTAGCTATCAGTTACTGCCAACCGCACAGAGAAAAGGACTCCAAACAAACATTACTCACACTCTCCCTACTGAGAGCATAATCTCCCTCCTAAAGTAATCAGGTAGCCTTGTTAACATTGTTTGGGCTCTTTTTTCTCTGTAAATAGTGTCACGTTTAGTCTTGAAGCAGGGCCCCACCTCATACTGTGAAATAACCTTTGAGACTGCAGAAAAATGTGGGAAAATGCCCCTCATGGGTTGTAATTGTCACAAAGGGTATGTGCGAGATATATGTAGAGTTAGGGGTATTTCTTTATGAAGTTTGTGGTTTTTGGAGTGATTTCTGCACGTTGGAGTAATCTTTAATCTCTTGTTTTCAAGACGCCATATTACCGATCAGCTCCCGTTTTCACCGCCACCGGCATACGCCCACTGCTCCGTACTTATTTTGTTCTCCAATTTTATTTTCTTAAACGATGAAACGTGTAGGATTCTGCTCATTTCGACTCTGTTGTGATAACGTTTACAGTGAAGTCAGCTCCCACTGGGCACCACAGTTTTCTAACGTGGAAGTCAGCTGGTTTGTTTCTTTTATTAAGTCGTTTTAGATGAATATTGTGATTTAAAATGTGCAAATTATAACATAATGATTCACGAGTGTCAGAGATTAAAGCTACATAGTCGACACAAGAACAATATGTCTGCTTTAAAGGACAAAACTACCCTGCACTCTCACCCTATTGGGATTCACCCCACTGAGAGCGTGGCATTAGTGTCACTATACAATATTTCACAATGCAAACAACAATATCGGCATTCTGTTTCTGTCAATATAAAGCTCTATACTTATTTACTAGGCCTGTCACGATAATGGTAAATGGTCACATTTTTATATAGCGCTTTTTAGGGAATATTTCTGCTTTATGTTTTGGTTTCAATGTTATCGTTCATCGTCTATATTTACTTCGACGATATATCGCACTTCAAACTGTGTTATTGTGACAGGCCTATTATTTACCATTTGAGGCCCTGTTTACCTGATGATTTTCCATAGAGATGTAATTGCTTTGACTAATATTCCACGGTATGGCACTATTAAACATATTTCAGATTTATTTAAGTGTAATTGTTGCTCAAATGGAAGAAAACATTTTTAAGATTTGTAAAAAAAAAAAAAAGTTAGAAGTTTACCCATGGCATTCGACACAAGTGCAAGCTGGTTATACAAGAGCCGGGGAAAGTGGACAGTTTTGTTTTTGTGGAATATTTTGCAACGCTGGCTGCACTCGAGTGTCTATTCTCCGGTTTCCCTCGCGCCCACAGCTATGTTTCCCATGTGGACCGCACACTCCTCTGCCTGCTGATGACGTCTGATTGTGGGGTACGCTCATGCAGTGGGATCAGGTTAGATACATCGACATCTGCCCTGATTTTAGGCCTGACACGCTACAGTCAGACTTAATGATGACTGCGCTGTAAAAACACTGTAATTCACCCGGTTCTGCATGTTATTCTCTGAGAGAGTTGAAGGAGGAGATCAACATTTTCATGGCCCCAATGCTGCTTAACTTTGGTATCATTTTGCATTTTCAAGAGCGTGTTATCCCTGGATTTTGACATTTTTTTTATCTATCTCTATGGAAACACCACGTTACATGTCAGATCTGCGGAGAAGTGCTCACAATTTTAGTAATAAAACTTTAATAGAATAAATGCAAGATTGGTGAGTTTAATATCATACTGTGATACATGGAGAAAAGCAGGTTGCCGACCCCATAATGGAAAAGTTGCATAGTGCCCTTTCAATATTAGTTTGTTTCTGTGACGTTTATTCTTGAATGTCTTATTATATAATGTTTCTTTTTGTTTTTCTAGTTCACATCTTAAAATCTCTTGTCATATTTTTTATTTTGTCAAACTCAGTCTCAAGAATCTCTTCCTTGAGGACTTCGAGCGTGTGCAAGATATTTTAACTACGACTTTTGTTTCTGTTTTAGACACAGACTAGGGTCACTTTAGGGTAATTGTAATGTACCATTTGGAGCATGGTGACTGAAATAGAGTGGCCACAGTGCAGCCGTGTGGTAAAACGAGCTCGTTGGATCACGGCAGACGGGCGTAAGAGACACCTTTCTGTTCTTAAAGTAAAGCTGGGGTCTTCAGTGTTTATGACAGGATTAGAAGCAATTAGAGCAGCACAGCATATTTTCCCAGATTATAATGACAGAAAACATAACAGTATTATCTCTCCATGTTATGTGTCCCAATCCACATTCCACACTGTCACATATAGTGCAGCACAGTTTCTCTATAAACGTTATGAACTAAATCCAATTTATTTAGGTTACACATAAGTAAATGAATGAGCTCACTGCATTAAACAAAATACTCTGTTTAGCACAAGCGCCGTATGTCAAAACTAACTTTTCATTTTCACCTCTGGACATTAATGATCTACTCTATTATCAAGCTAGTGTCACCATACAATCTGCTTATTGCGTCTGGTTATAGCCTACGACGTCAGCAGTGTCTTAGGTAACATATGTATTTCAGTACAGGAAATATTGGAGGAGGATCTGCCCGTAACAAAAATGGGATTGAACCTTGACCTGCCGGGGGCCGCAGGGCAGTCCAAAGCTCTGTTTATGGGCACACAGAGCAGTTAGCTGTAGGGAACCTGCACAGAGAGGTCGTCACCCCTGTACTATTTGCTAATAAGCATGTGGGGAATTTAAATATAGAGCAAGCTTACCCCTTAATCATGGTAGTCCACGTTAAGCCATGTGTCATTAAATGAGAGACTTTTGCGCAGGCTAATCTGGTGGGAAATGAAGGCTTACAAATAAGAGATTACAGCTGAAAACTCATAACTCAGCTGGCTCTGTGCACTGTATGGTAGATTTGTTAAGGTATGTGTTTTTGCATTGTGACTCACATGGTTTCTCCACTTGAACATTAAGACAAAAGAATTTATACAATATTAAATGATTGACATGCAGGAGATTAAGATGTCCTTCCACACCTCCTTCCTCTCGAGTTGCTTCGGGGGAAATATTTGTCCACTTCTGTCACTAGACCTCGTGTTTCATAGCAACCAAATGTCTCGAAAATACTTCACCACCCCGCAGATTCCACAGGTATTCTCGAGTAAAGGGCTTGGCAGCAGGGAGGGGACAGTTTCAGGGTGTGATAAGAAAGAGCCCGCACTAGGCAGACAGGCGGTGTGCTCCCGTGTCATGCGTCGCCTGCTCTTTGGGGCAGGACTTTTTGCAGGGCTGTGATGTCATCCTTCCTGGTGTTAACTTTGTCCCCACCTTAACTCCGCCCACAGGTAGTCCTGCTGCTGTCTGTCAGCCTGGCCCTCCCACACCCCCTACATGTGTGTTTGTGTGTGTTCAGCCCTTGGTAGCTCTTTATTTGCTGCACACAGCTCCTCCCTATCCTTCCCTGGGCTCTGCTGATATGAACTTTGAAAGCAATGACTCGTGGGCTGTGTGCCTGTCAGGGAATTGAAGAGTGATTATTGTTTCATTTCTCTGAAGACCAGCGGCCCTCATCCTTGTTCTGATTTCTGTACAGGACAACCTGAACGTCTTCCTCAGGGCCTGCGGCAAACTCGGACTAAAAGAAGCACAACTCTTTCATCCCGGTGATCTCCAGGATCTATCTACCAGAGTCACTGTCAAGTAAGTTCATAGCCTTAGAGTTTCACAATCGTTTACACAGACAGCAGTGCCTCAGGTTCCTCGCGTAAACTGGGACCCAACTGTACATTTGTTAATGGAATATAATGCATTAATGCACTTTGACAATATGCACAGTAGTACACAGTAGACACATGTTCCCCCATGTGAGGAAAGCTGACCATGAGGTAAAAGCAAAAGGTCAGAGCTATTTCAAGTTTTGTGTGTGTGTGTGTGTGTGTGTGTGTGTGTGTGTGTGTGTAAGCACCTGTTTACGAGCTGCAGAATCTATTTATGATCAGAGAACAACAAATACTGTCACACCAAGGATCTGCACACGGCCAGGGTCTTGGGTTTTGGGCTGCAGGATGTTCCGTATTGTGATTGTTACTGGAGGGTGTTTTAAATCAAAATAGACTCATGCCAAACCTTAGTGATGCAAAATAAGACACCGTAAGCGCCGTAATGTAATGTCTAGTTTTTGTTTATTCCTAAGGCAGCAAAGCACACGTGGTATGTTGAATGACCTGTTCGGTTTAAGACAGGTGCGCTTCCTGTGTGGCTCCAGGTGAACCCCAGGGCGCTGTTATAAAGCTCTGTGGCATCAGACCAAGAACAAAATAATAAAGCCCGATCAGATATAAAACCTCAAAGACAAAATATTATTTCAAATCAAAAATTGCTTTCCCTGCATTCGTTATAAATGAATGTGTAGTTATTAAGTTACTTCTGCCAGATTTGGAAAGAAATCTTGTCATTTCTTTTAGTCTTTTTCCCATGATCTAAGAGCTTCCTTTCTGCCATAAGCGCAAACAGTATATCCTATGCCTCAAACACACCTATACACATCTAATGGGAGACATGTACATTTACTGAAATTTGAAACCAGTTTAAACAAATCTATTGTTATGACACTCTCTCTTCTTCTGTCCTTCTATTGCCCGATGATACAGCGTTCACAAAATGGCTGAATCACTGTCATAAATTTGAAGATGGGCTTTTTTATAATGCATTATCAGTTATGTCCCTTTACACAATGTTGTTATAAATTTTGTAGCTGGTATCAACGGGTTTATTTGAAAATCAGTTTGAAAATAATTTGCATTTGAGTTTTTGAAATCTATAATGAATCTATAAATCAATATAAAGATGAATTTCATGTTAAGTGTTGACATTTTAATCTGCCGATCTGTGTATGTAACTGTCTATACTTCCAAAACAAAATGAACTTTACTCCGTAGGCTCCCGCGTGCAGCGGTTCGCTCTGAAGGGGTCGTCTCTTCTCTCATCTATTCCCTATTTTTAGCCTTACAGGGGTCACGTTGGCCCAGGATCAGGGCTAACGTTACGAGTTCTTTTATTAGTGACGTCTGTTTTTTATCTCCGCGTCTTTGTGCGTCTGTGACCTTAACCCCGACCCCTTCAACTATTATTAGTTTGGGATTTGTAGTTTTTCTGATATTCATCAGTCTTCTAGAAACAATGAAGTAACTACACTATACCTGAAATGCAACTCTGCGTGAAAGTATTCTAAGTATTCAGAATACTGTACTTTGATTGGCCCATGTAACAGAATATGTCACGAAATACATTTTAATGGAGGTATTCAGCATTCTGTAACTAAATATACTTTCAAAGTGTTCTTCCCAACCCTGCCAATGATGAATGCCTAGTTTATTGTGCCGCAGACCAGAGGCTGGCTATAGGCAAATGAGTTTCAGAGTAAAACAGAGAGCAAGAGAAAGTTGTCTATCAGCTGTCTCTGCCCTGGTGTGTCCAAGCTCCACTCCCTTAAACCCAGTCTGACAGGTGCTGTGCTCAGCTCTCTTGTGTTGTGTTTCAGCAGCTACGTGCTTGTTGTAGTCTATACAGTTTTCCCTTTTCCATTTATATGTTTTTCTCTACTTTTGTTTCCACCTCTAAAATTATGGCTTTCGATATAAACTATACAAAGCATTGATACAAACACATTTTAAAATCTGACTAAATAAGGTCCAAAAAAGACTTGAGAACCGCTACGACCAGTTTTAAGGACTCACAATTTTCGTTCAAGATTTTTAAAGCATTTTCTGGAACTACAATGGGAATATGAGAGAGGTGTCTGCTGTGTGTATCCAACAACGCCATAAAAGGTTATTGGACATCTGTGCTGACCTTTGAGCGCTGCCGTTGTAATGGACTCACCGTCTGTAATCCCTGTCCTTCCTTCTCTTGTGAAATCTCATTCCATATAAATGTCTTATCAGTACCTAATAAATTAAATTTCAAAACAGTCCCCGTGCATGACAAGCCCGCGGCAAACCTGATAAGAGTGTCCCATTGTTGTAGGTGAAACCAAACCGTCAGAATCTGTTTAATCTTTGAACATGATGATTTCTACATGATGACTGATCAGACCCAGAGCAGCTGCCCAGGAAATGGAGCTAAATGGCGCTAAATGAGTCATGGTGCCTTAAACGGCTCCATTAACAGCTGAAGTCACTTCCACTGGACCTCTTCAGTGCCGTACGGGCAAACCGGCACTTTCCTAATGACAGTCAATATTTACTTTTCCCGCTAAGTATAAAACTCCATCTGGAATTTGTCACTGCCTCAAAGTGGAGTTGTCCACCACATTCACTGCTCAACCATAGTCCTACGTAAACTATAGAGTATTGTTATATAATATATTTTTGTAGATTTTGTCAGCTGCGTTACTGTCACCTGCTGGGACATTTGACCCGCTTTTGCCCACTCCTGTAATGTAGCTGAAACCCCGGGTCTTTCCAGTCCCTACACACATCTAAAACTTTGCTGTGTATTTGTATTTCAACTGTGAGGAATTAAAAGCATTTGGCCGCGAGGTAAATACATATTCTATTGATGATGATTAACTGCTATTAGCCAAGCCTCTGCCTATTGAGACATGCCCCCTGCTGAGAGGTGGTCAAAGTCTCTCCCATTTGATTAAGCAAATTATTGACGAAGGCTGAGTACTGTCCACACTGGAAAAGAGAACACGCCTCCTCCTCCTAAAACATGAGGAATGTGAAGGACCATGATTCAGACGGAGCAATAACTGTAGAATTATAGTTATATAATATTTAACAGAACTACTTGAACAGTATTTAAGAAAACACACCAATGGTACATGTAAAAATGCCACATGAATGTAAGTATCAAGGTGTGGTGTAAAGAATTACTGGTGCAATCGGTTTCGGTCTTTTGCTTATTCTGTTTTTGCTTTTTTCAAATTTAATCCAACAAGAGAAACTATACCTATTATAATCCATGACAGAATGGTAAATAACTCCATACACTCTATATTTACTTTATATTTCATGTTACTTAAGCTAAGAACTACTCAAGTAAATTGGGTTAACATTGTGAATCGTTTAGTTAAATGTCATTCCAAAGCAGAAATTATTGTAGTAACGTTAGCAAATGACTTTTTCCCACTTATCAGCTGATTTGAAATAATAAAACCTATTTGTTGTGCTGCTCTTGACACTTGCATAATAACACTGAATGGCTCTATATAGACAACACAAGTTCTACAGTTGCGTGTTTCTCTGTCGGGGAGCGATGCACCAGCCTCACCCTGTGTCCACAGAGGCTGCACTGTCTCTAATATTCTGACACAATGATGCCAGACCAATGCGTTTCACACATAACCAAACTGGGATCTGGAGGCGGCCAGCTGGGTGTGTGGCACATTTTAGATAATGAAAGAATAGTTTTAAAGGATGTCCCATGTGGGGGAATGTACCCAGGCGAGTAGACATCACTTAAGAGGTATGTGTGGCTTACGCTTTGCAACACACCCATTCATTTCACGGCCTTTGTTTGTTTGCTAATTGATGTCATTGTCAGAGTTGGCACAACGTTATTACAGGCTGGGCTTGAAAAATTGTTCTTGACGATCCAGCCGAAAGCCTTGTTGACAAATAGACCAACCATCACAGACGAAGATTAATATAGACTCAATAGAAAAGACTTTAATCCGCTGTAAGGAAGCTATTTTTAAGACTGTATATACTGTTTATAATATTGCATAATTGTTCTTGTTTGTTTGGTTGGTTTCAGACAATAATTTGAGGTTGACCTGAGGTTATATATGGGTGAAAACGTTTGTCGGAGCGATGAGAACAACCTACTAATTTGTCAAGCCAGGCCTAGCTTGGATCAGATAGCGCCCTCATCTTCTGTCAGCACTCGAGAAACCCTATCTTTCTTTATTGGAAACACACTTTGTAGTTTAGCGTGAGGATTTGATAACTTGTCTGAGACCTGTCATGACACATAATCATAAGAGAACTCAGCTGATTTAATGTACAGTCCTTCTGGTCCCAAGGCAGCAAACAGGGCTTTTATCTGCTCTCCTATTCATCTAGTGCAACAGAAATAAATGAGTGTTATGGGAGCGGCTGTGGTAATTCTTTGGACCTTTTTAAAGTTACCACTGCTATAATCTTCAGCTCCAAGCCACACAAGATATTCTCCCGCCTCTTTTATGGAGCCTATAAATCTGCGGGTAAATGTCGATTTGAGTTTCCATCATTAGCACTGAGCCTTTTGGAAAGCTGTTTCTCAATGTTATGTGACTGGATGTTGATTAGGACTACACAGTATGTTGCGTTCTGTCAATATTAACAACTGCAGTCCATGTATTGCAAAACAAAGCGATGCCTTATTCTTTCCTTTTGGGTTTTCTCTAATAGCTCCCCTGCCTACTGTGACTTTGCATATTGGTTTGGCGTACTTTCTTTTTCTGTGGTATGCTGATGTTCGTACATTTGGGCTTGGTCCAGAGTACACTGGTTTGTTTTTGCCTGGGATCCAGAAGACACAGTTCTTCAATACGATACTAAAATGTGAGCCTGGTCAACGGTGAATCTCCCTGTTTTCAGATGAGCGTGATTGACAGGTGGGTTAGCCAATCGTGGGCACGCGTGGTCAGCCGTATCTGAAAAAATGAAGGAAAAAAATGTCACGGCGGGCTGATTTCTGCATAATTAATCTGTTAATCTGAGGTGAGGCAAATTAGATTTTATGTGTAAATCATAGGTGACCAATGAGCTCCTTCATTTGAAATGTGTCACTGAAAAATGTGATGTGATTGCACGATCACGTTTGACCGGACTTGAGACTCAACACAGGGCGTGGGGACCAGACTGATAACAATCTCTATAAAAAATACAGAGAGATATCATTCTGGTTTGACAAGGTTTGTTAAGCATAACAGCTAGAATTTCATCTAAAAGAAATACAAAAATATACTTAATAAAAAGCCAGGTAGAGTCTGAAATCAGGTTAAATAATGTTGCTTTTTGTGGGGATCAGAGAGTCTTGTATACCCTGAATATTTACACTACCTTGTTACTTAATAACCTTTATAACAGCCAATCTTACTTATTGTCACATTATCTTGTTAGCTGTGAGAGTGCAGCCCTAACACTGGGACCACATAAATCAGTCTTGTTGTTATTATCTTAATACAAGGCCCTTAGCCAGTGCATTAGTGGCATAGCATGAGGCTGTTGTTACATATGTGGTACTTGTATTACCGCATGATAGCCGGAATGTGTAGTATGCACCAAGGCCGTGTGAAAAGGGTCATATTTCTCTCACTGTCACTGTTCTGCTTACATCCTATATTATACTTATCACATTTTACAGCCCCCTTAAAAATACCAAGTACTTAGACGGTACACTCTGCTCATGTTATGTTTGTCTTATGGGACCAGGGTGCGTTTGTTTTGTTTTCCAAGAGAAAGACAAGCCAGGTAAAAGTGATTTATAGACTGCCGGGGTCAAAGGTGGTTCAAAAACGAGTCAGTACATAAACCAAGAGTAAGTGGATCTATTTTAGAAGTTGTTGTTGCAAAGTAACATTTCGGTCTTTTAGATTTACTTGTACAACGTAAAGCCTGTGTGTAAGTCCCAAAACCTGGATAAATAAACACAATGTTGGAAGCAAACACGCACAACAGGTGAAACACTCCAGCCTTGCAAGTTAGCGCTGACCAAGCCTAGCTGAACATCTGGAGACGGGTCTTCGTGCCCTGCACGGCGGTGCCCTCTGCTCTTGAAAGCTTGCCCGAGTGGCATTGAAGGATGGGTCAAATGCAGACGAAAAACTGCCCTACGGGGACAATAAATTATACCGTAACCTTGGTGCACCCATGTCAAATCAGTAAGCCCAAATTCACAAGCCAATGTTAACAACCACTGGAATAAAACGGTGAATTTCACTTGAATCTCAACACAAGTTTACTTCACCACAAAAATATATTGCTTTAGCCTTTGCATAAACAAATAACACACAATGGTTCTATTGTAACAATGGTGCTAATTCAGGAACAGTTTAGCGTAAATTCTAAATGATCGCTGTAGTAGGATTCCCACACTTTGGCTTTATTTGTTTTCGAGTGAGCTTATTTGTGTGAGAGCGGAGTGGAGTGAACAGTTGCCAGTGGTCAGGATTGTGCTGTGCGTTTCCAGCTCTTTCACAAACACACCGTTCCAAACAAGCATGCCCTCTGTTCTGTCTGTTCTTTTATTGTCATCTTCTCTCACACTCACCACAGCTTTCTGCTCTCTGCCTTACAGAGCCGAAGAGACCAGCCGCAGACTCAAAAATGTGAGTGCAATTCAACTTCGGGATTAAGCCTTCGTTCAAATTTTAAATGTGTTCTCAGCATTTATATGTTGGACTTATGTATGTTAATTTAAACTGACAGTCGGACGGCATATCTCAACTGTCGATTCTTTCATTGGCAAGAAGCTTTTACTGTGTAATACTATTTACTTTGTAGTGCTATTTTTACTATGACCTTCCATCCATTTTTTTAAACAATTTCATCTTAAACCTGGCTAATTTCACTATCAAAAAATTTAAAACATTTACAAGTCAAGACGTATGTGTGTAAAAAACAACATAGAATTGAAATAATTGCCTTAATTATGAAGTATATGTCTAATTTTTTTCTCTTCTGTAGGTGCTGATCACCATTTACTGGCTGGGAAGAAGGGCTCAGTGTGACCCTGTGTATAATGGACCTTACTTAAACTTAAAGGCGTTTGAGGGATTGTTGGGCACAGCATTGTACAAGGTAAACAACACCGAGAGCTCAAATACGCCAATAATGACAATATATTGCATTTTGAGACCACAGGAAGCACAATTTAAACCCCCTCCCCCTTTACAATACCCTCTTTGCTTATTTATATTCTCGATGGTATGTGCAGAGCGTGTTGAACAAAGACTGTAATAGGCCAAGGCTGTCTGGATCCTGGCCACTAAACCATAGCTATGTTAAGTCATAAATGACCTAATCCCCTGACTCAACCATTTTAATCGTGTTTGCAGTCTCATACACTGTACCCGGTCTAGTGTAAATAGTGGTTGTGCTTCTTCATACGCACATCCCTGTTGAATGTGACACTTCGCTCCCATGTAGATTTACAGGCACTATGTCCTCACACCCCCTATAATTTAGCCAATGTGATGATAGTATTAGTCCATGTTAACTTAAGCGTCATAAGGCTACGGCTGCAGCTGCTTTGTCTGATGTCATTTTAAGGGATTTGGAGATCTAAAATGGTTTTGTTTTGTCACTGCTAACATGTTTAAGCTTGTGAATGTGTCTCCAAGGCTTACATAAAGACTGTTATTATAGGAAAATACTGTACATTACGGCACTACGTGTTTGACACACAAGACATTTCATTATATTGTAAAGGGTAAATAAGAGGTCAATTAACCTGGGAGGTCCGTGCTAACTTTTGTGTAACTTTCTGTGTCCATGAAGGCTCTACACGAGTCGTCATCCACTCCCCAAAAAGATAACAGTATATTGCGAGACAGTGGTTTTGGAGAGAGCTGGTACTCAGAACAAGAAGACCTACATCATTTTCGAGGTGGAGGAGGGGGGCACAGGAGAGACGACTCCCTGGACAGTTTAGACTCCCTGGGATCTCGACCGCACAGCATCTCATCGGATATCAAAGGCAGCAGTGAGGGTAGGAAATGTTATTGTATTACATTCAACGTGCTTAGAATTTGGGAGATGGAAAAAGTCTTTGTGAACCGTTGCTACTGCAGTTCCACAGACCTCAAAGTGTTACATTCTTCACAAAATATTTCCCTCCAGTTCATTTGCCTCGAACTTAAAATATTTGTGAACAGGAAAGATGTGAAAGATCTGAGCCAGTAATCTGACTCCCATATGAGAAAATAAATACCTAATGCCCTCTAGTGGTGTCCATTGGAACACTGTTATTTTCTGTGAAAATAAAGCTTTAGCTTTATTATAAAACTGGTATTAAAACTTATGGATTTTTTTAAGGACAGACTATGAGACATATGAGACCTGTGAGTAAAACAAAAGATGGTTGGATCAGTGTCCTTAATTAGCAACTTTATCAATAAATGTCATTATTATTTTTCTCACACCCTTTGTTCATGTTACAGGGTTTTGCAGTGACACTGAGCCAGAGCTAGTCTTCAGGATGACTGACAAGGATAACTTGAGTTACCGGCGTTCAGCTGTGATCGCGCCTAAGACGACCACACAGTTTAACCAGTTTCTGCCCTCCAAGGACAAGTCTACAGGCTATGTGCCAGCTCCGCTGAGGAAAAAACGTGCAGAGCGTAATGACGACAATCGTCGCAGCTTGACAAGCCCCTACATAGAAGAGGAACCACCTCTCACCAGGTATGAACAAACACATACAGAAACACTGCTCAAGTTCTATTTAGAATTGTGTGAACTATATTAAGAAATAACTGTTTATTCCTTCCTCTTCCATTACTGGTATTTGTGGTGCTGGTCGTTTACTTTTGTGCTGGGTTTGTGCTGTTGTTGTCGAGGCTTTCATCTGAGTGTTATGTCAGTAGAGGGTCCCCGGTGCCTGCAGCAGGGCAGCTCTGTTCCTATGACGACAGTGGCAGTGACTCTGACCTGGACCGCCCTGACCCTGACCTGGTCCTGGATGACTTGGCCAGCAGACGCTTCCACAGCCCCACCCCCTCCGCTCCCACAAACTTCGCTATGCCCATGAGTCCTCTGGCAGGCACCAAGTCATCTGAGGCTAGGAGGGGGCCATGGCCCCCAGTCAATCTGAATCCTGGCTTTGTCCCACAGCAGAGTGTGGCCTGCCTCAGGTCAGAGCTGCTCCAGAGTGAATACGGCATGCTTGCCTCATGAGACAGCGCTTGTTTTAGTTTACATCATAACCATACGCAGTATGTTTGACTCTATTATGCTCTCTCTAACTTAGCAGTCTGCCTGGTTTCTTTCTGGGATTGATGTGGTTTTTCAGTTGCAGTGCAGTTTCTAGTCTTGCAGGGTCAAGCTATCAGCATAACAAATCAAAATTTGCCTCAAAGTTTGGTTTTGCAGCTTGCAATGGTTTACTCATCCCTGCATCATCTCACATGAGTTGTGATTGGCTGAGAAAAGAGTGCTCTTTGTGTGGTTGGTGTGCTGTGCTTTCCAAATGCTGCTGTGATATGTTTGGTTGGCTGTCTCTTTTGAGCAGCAGTGGCTATGACAGTGGACAAACACACTCCCCCCAGCGCTCCGTGAGGGTGGACCACCGCCCGGGCGTGTCATCTGACAGTCTGTTCAGGGACTATGACGACTCAGAGGACTCGGATGATGAGGTGGGCCACGCTGACCCTGTCCAGGATGATCTGTACGCCCGAAAGATGGGTACCAAACCCCAGCTTCCTGCTCTGTCTCATGACAAATTCCTACCCAAATTTTGGACACCTGAAGAGGACATCCACATTCAGAAAATCAAACTGGGCTCACAGAAAAGACCCTGGTACAAGAAGATGCAAGGCCTCAGGTGTGTGAGGAATGTGGCATGACATGGAAGTACACATAGAATTACATTACTGTAACATCAGTTAAAGTAAAAGTCTCCATATCAGCTGTATACTGTGTCTTGCTATGCTTTTAGAATCACTGCATGCCACTTACATCATCTTAAAATCAAATGAATGGTGCATTTTCTCATAAATTCCTCCTTTTCTTTTTCCACCTATCTGTCGTCTGTCCTGTTCATGGTGTCTTCTGGCTGTTTAGCTACAAGAAATCAGGCTCGTCTTCGGATGATTCGGACTGCGACATCAGTCCTTGGCTCTCCTCGGGGCGCTCCTCCTCTGGTCCTTCTCAATCCCTCTCAGATAGGGCCTCTGCAGCTCACTCCACCCTGGTTGTGGGGAAAAGGTCGATACAGCTGCATGACTGTGACACTGAGGGAACATTCTACTAACCCTATCTACACTACTAACTAATATGGACTGATATTCCAACATGCTGCTTTATAGAGGACTAATATTAAACTGCTGAAGACGTCTTAACAAGCTGTGCTCACATTTACTTGATCTCTGAAATAAGCTGCTTTCTAGCCTATATCATGATGATTTGTATTTTGTAGTAAGAATTTCGAGATTTGATCAACGTGTTTGAATCAAATTGTTTACCTCCGTCTGTTTTTCTTGCTCTGTCATCCAGTTCACAAGCATGCACTCATCACTCCTCTCTCTGTCCTTTTCTCTCCCTTTTGCCAACCTGCAGTTCGTATATTGAACCCAACTCCCCACCACCACAACTTCCTGTGATACACTCCCCCGTGTTAGAGCCACCTCCTTTAGTGTTTCCCCCTGTGGACCCCACCTCAGGCCCCAAGTTGGTCAAATGTGAGAGATGGCCCCTCTATGGGCGCCAAGACCCCCGAGAGCCCCCTGACCAGTTGGACTATGACAGTTTATACCCTGACTTGGAGAACGATGACATGTTTGCCAGAAGGACCCTTGCTTTTCAGTCCAACACAGATCTGGCGATGTTGAAATTACCCGTCAGGCCTCCGCGCTACTCATCCGAACCCCAGCTAAATATTATAACTCGAAAACATGACCGCAACGGCGCAGAGGAGGAGGAGGAGAAGGAGGAGGTCTTCCCTGACATAGAAGAAGATGATGTGGTTTATCGTAAGGAAAAAACATCCCACGACCAGCGCCCCCTATCCGGTGCCCCAGATAACTACAACCCCATGCCTATCCCAGAACCTTGGACTTTACCTCCTGAGTTAAAAGCCAAACTCCTTTGCCCCCCGTGCCCTTTAACCCAGGAAGTGGAACGCAATAAAGCAAACAAACTTGAAAGAGAGACGCGCCCTGACACGGATGACATGCTGGTTCGAAAGATGGAGGTGTGTAACAGAATTCCTTTGACCAATCAGAAGGGTCCACCAGTGCCTTCGACCTGCAGTGAGGAGGATTTGCAAAAATGGCAGACTATTAGAAAAGCCAGTCAGCTCAAACACAGGAAGAAGCTTTTGGTGGAAAGACTGGCTGCGTTAAAGACATAGATAGACTTGATGGGATGGGAACAGATTGTGACGCTGTGGACGCTGTGGTATTTTTCTATTGAATGATGTGTTATGTTTTTGTTGGCCAAAGCGGGTGTTATGCTTGATGTATTACAATGGGAAACATGTTGCCAAATGAATCAGATGAATTAGGTGTGTTCTACTTTGTCCAATAGCGTAATTGTTGTTGATTTGTTTTCTTTTCTGTATTTCATTACATATTTAAGAAGAATGGGGAACGGATGAATATATGACAAAAATATACACGGTGTCCATAAAGTCTCTTTACAATAAAAAATATTACAAAGGGAATTGATAAGATATCTTAATCAGACTTGTTCTGGTGCAGTCAGTGGTTTCCAAAGTGTTTGACCTCATTTAATACGCCTCTATATGGGCAGCATTAGTCTCACGAAGCACATCAAGACGGGACTGGATTTTGTGCCATGTTCGCTGTAGCAGAGGCTTATCAATGGTTCCAATCGCATCTGTATCTTTTCCTGTAGTTCAGTGTCCTGTATCTTTGTTTGATACACGATATCTTTTACATAGCCCCCCAATTTTGTCTCAGCAAACCGTGATACACACTGTGCCTTTTCCGCAGTAGAGTTAGTGTTAGGGTTTATATCTGATCATTGCTAAATACATAGCCCCCCAATTTTGTCTCAGCAAACCGTGATACACACTGTGCCTTTTCGGGGAGTAACCATTTCTTAGGACTTCATTCAAAAGATTGATTAAAGGCTTTGGAAACCACTGAGTACAACAGAACAAATCTAATTAATATATCTTATCAACTGCCTTTGTAATATGTTTTTTTAATTATAAAGAGACTTTATGGACACCCTGTATCAAAACAGATCTGTCAGTAAAGATAAGCTAGTTTCTGAACAATGACACTGGACTTTACAGTATTCATGATAATACAATGTGTGTTTCAAGTGTGGTTTATGAACAAAGCAATAATGAATGATGTTACAAACAAATGCACAATATACATTTGGTTGCCTTAAGCTGATATAAAACATTAATAAACAAACTCGCTCTTAAACGTGTTGTAATCTGCTAACTGTTTCAGTGCTTCGTTACAGGCCACATCATGAGGTGAGGTCATAGCCAAAGGGGCGGAATGAAAGGCCAATGCTCCTCCATAGTGTTCAAAATGAGACTATAGTAAAAAAAGAACTTCATATTAGGTTTTAAAAGTCACTACAGGCGCTAACTACATTTAAACGTGTTTGGCAGGGGGCGGGGGGCGTGCTCCACTGTTAAAAGGCTCTAAATTATCATAGTAAAAGAAAAAATGTAAAATCTGTTAACTGGACAAAGAGTTGTAGGAGTGAAGACGTTTCGCTGCTCATCCAAGCCTCTTCTTCAGTTCTGGTCAGATTACTGCTGGATTTAGTGGAGCTGAGTGTACCTGAGTCATACTTAGCATAATCTTCCAGGCCCCTAATGGATGCTCTCACACGTATTAGCATTTTCTTTGTTTTGATTTGTGTCTGAGGATGGAGTTATAAATAGGAGATAGATTATGTCTAAGGACCCATTTCTATTCCCAACAAAAATTGCCTCTTTAACTCCCCTCTCAAACCATTTCTTGTCTTTGACTAAGATCTGTACCTCACTATGTTCAAAGGAGTGGTTAGTGGCTTTGAGATGGAGATGTACGGCTTCACTCCTGCAACTCTTTGTCCAGTTGACAGATTTAATTTTTTTTCTTTTACTACGGCTCATACCTGGACGACTGAGGGATTACACAGACGTCTAAATCATCCTGTTAAGTGAGCACCCGCACTGAAGACTTTTTAGCGCCCCCTTAGCTCCTACGACCAAAAAACGCCTGGCTCCGCCCCTGCAGAGAAATAACTTCACACTTACGCGTGATACTCAAAGCGCTGCGCCATTACGGCGTAGAAAGACGTGACTAATGAACACGCCAATTCAAACACTGTACCGCTGTCTGTAGATGATGCCGTGAGGTCCCGTAGAAATTCCCCATTGCTGTAAAAGAAGATGCGTAACCATGGTAACGTGAACACAAATCCGTAGCCCGGTGTTTGCACATGCACCAGCAGCCACGGCGGCACACAAAGCTGCCATTTAACCTGAGTCTGGGCCATCTGGACTTACTTTGCCTTTTCCACATGTAAAGCCGCGTTTCCAGTGACATCAGTCGTTCTCTATAAAGGCGGCATTGTTTACTGAAGCATACATGTCTACGCACCGCCGCGCACTGCAAGGAAACTTAACAACTCAGCGGTATCGTACTTTAGGGTACTGCGTATACAAATACTTCTGAAAGGGTGGGATAAAAGGCCCACGTTACGCTGTTTTCTGATCTATGTTATAATGTTGTTTCCTCATCACAAACAAACCCGGAGTTGTGTTTTGTTTCATTCGCACATGTCCAACACACAAACCCTGCGTATTTATCAATCAATCAAACTGAAAAAACTCCACATTGTGATTCATCAAGTGGTAATACAGGAAGTGCTCCACTGTGTTTTTTAAACTTCATAAACTTTCACTAGAGTCATCTGGATAATTTCAGCCCTGGAATTGCTAATCTCTACTGAACTAAAGGTAAAAGGAGCTGTTAACTTGAAAACTACTGCTTCATGACATCACAATGTGGAACAGAGCATTTTGAGTTTTGGAGATGTACAGACTAATAATAAAAGGTTACTCAAACATGTGTAAATGAAACAAAACACAACTCCAGGTCTGTTTTTGAAGAGGTAACAACATTATAACACGACTTAAAGCTCACAAGAGTCAGTTTTGCTCATTGAAAATAGCATTTACCAGTTTGAATCTGCCTAAAATTTGTGAAATAATTATTGTAAAAGTCCATTATCATACAGATTGGGTTAAAAAAAGAAAATATTGTAACTTCTATAAACAAAAACCACGATTGTTAAAGCCTTTCCTATAATTAATTTTGTACAGGATGTTTCTGAAACTCTGAAAGCTGCATGTGGGTTTCGCAGTAACACACTCTCAAGCCTTCAACTGGCCCATAAACTCCCTTATTTTAGTATTCCCGTACAGTTTCATTTATCCCTTTTGTTTGTGGTTCTCTTTTCATTTTATAGCCAGCTCCCAAGACAGGACAGTCTCGATGGGTGAGTTAATACGACCTCCCGGGAATGTGGCACTTTTGCGTTCCGCTGCCTCTGCCTCTTCAGCTGCGCCGCTCTCTGTGGCTCTCTCTCCCTTTGCTTTTGTCACTGCTCTTCCCACTCTCCAGCCGCTAACTGCTGACACATAACGTTGTGCATTGTGTGGCACGGGGCCAAGTTCAAAGCGAGGTTTATTACTTAACAAAGCCCCATTGAAAGCAACAAAGTGGAGATGCGCACACGGGCGGTGCACTGGGTCATACGGCTGGAGGTATGACTGGGAAGTTCACTACAAACTTCTAAGCTCTGTGCTGCTCTTGTGATAACCCTATGATTTAAGTGTGATATTTTGCGAGGACGTGAGGATGTTTTTTTTTTCTTTTCCATAACCTGGGTGTACTACAATGTGTGTCATTAACAAAGTTTTTCATTGCGCTTGGTTTGCGTACTAACATAATAACATCATTTCAGCCGGACCGTGGAATGGCATGAACGATTAAAATCTTTATAACTTTCGCTAGTTTATGTTTCTGACGCTTCTCATTTCTTAGGAGCAAATCGACCAGTGATATTGACATGGAGCAGAGCGCGGCGAGACAGATCCGCTACGAGGAGCTACAGAAATATCGGGAACGCATCAAGCAAAGTGATGATAAGTGGCAAGATGTGAGTTTTTTTTGCGTTTTTTTTTTCAAATAAATATTAACTGATAGAAGTACAGTGGGGAAAAGGTTCAGTATCACATCTACACATGCATCTACACGACCAGTCAAAAGCTTGGACACACCCTCATTCAGTGTTTTTTCTTTATTTTTACTACTTTCTACATTTTATACATACGGAAGACATCGAATATATGCAGTAAGATATATGGAATTTAACTCTTTTCTTTACTACATAACATTTATCTTACTTCATATATTTGATGTCTTCTGTGTGTTTATAAAATGCAGAAAGTAGTAAAAATGAAGAAAATAAACACTGAATGAGATGGTGTGTCTTTTGACTGAACTAATAATATTATTTTACTTTATCAACACTCTCTGACTGTCAGTGGAGTTGGTTGAATCATTTTGAGAGTGTCAGTGTGTTACTGTAAATTACAGTTGGTCAAGTGCTAAAAAAGAGGCAGTTTCTAAATAGTTCTGTGTGGGCGGTGCAGACGATACAGTGCTGCCCTCTGGTTAGAGGATGCCCTTATTTCTCTGACAGCAGCCATAATATAGAGTAAAACATAAAACTACTTGAAATCTTGCTGTAAAAGCTAAGAAAAGACAATAAAATAACGAGAAATGCATTTATTTATTTAGAATAAATTTAAAAAAATACACAAATACAACAGACCAGACTGACTAAGGATGATATGAGTTTGTAACGGGTGCAAAGGCAATACTCCTCCATTAGGTGTCATTGATTAACCTGCCTAAAATAGTAGTTTAAAATGCGGGACAGTGCACCCTTTGCTTCCCTGTTGACCCGGGCCTGAATAAAAAGCTAGACTTTTATGTTATAGTGAAGAATCCTTTGAATGTCACTGTTTCCAGACGTATTTGTAATAAAGTCTTGAAGCAGCATTTAGGTCATACAGTCCCCATATTCTCCAGGGAGGTGAGCCGGGAGGAGTCTCGAGCACACAAATAGAACACCTTCAAAAGTAGCCCTTCTGTTCGGCGCTCGTCTCCTGTTCACTATTCACTGCTTATCGCCGGGCGCAGGCTGTATTCACTCAGAAATGCATCACTATCTGTCTCATTTACTGTGTTGTAGGAAAAATCTAATCCGACACAGAATGATTGACAGGTTGTGGTTTTTGTAGGATCTAAGTAAATGGAAGTCTCGTCGCAAAAGTGTCAACTCTGATATAGTGAAGAAAAAAGAGGAGCGGGAGAAGATAGAGGAGATCACGTACGGCAGCAACAGGAAGTCAAAGACCTTCAAGGAGATGCAAGAGGACAGGTAAGTCACGGCTGCAGAGCGTGTGCGAGGCAGGGCAAAACACTTTTGATTACTGTAGGTTTTTAAACTTAAAATGTGTTATGTTTTACTTTTATGCTTTATCTATGGGCTCTCTTGAAAGAAACGGTAAGTGGCTCGTTTGTTCATTGGATCCACCGTGAAAGTCATTACAGTGTCAGTCCTAGTGCGTCCCCATTTTCACATCACCTTCATTTACAGCCATCTTTTTTGACAAATCTGTTCAAAACTTGCACCTAACTCAGATTTTCTCCTTTTCTTTTCCTTATCTGGTCATCAGAGAGAGCAAACGGCAGAGCTTAGGCAGTCGACTGGGATCATTATCGTTCATGGATGACGAGGATGTGTTTGACAGACCTGCCTCGACCCCACGCCCCCTTTACGGCAGGAGCAACACTATTGACACTCCTCGCTACTCCTCCTCTTCATACTCCAGGCCTGTTTTGAAAGACGAAGAGCCATCACCAGCTTCCACAGCTACCGGTAGAGCGTCTTCGCCTACACCCTCCAAAGAAACAGTGAACAGTGACACCGTAACTTCTACTGTTACTTCTACAAGATACAGTTCATACCAGCGTTCCCCATCTCCACCAGCTACACAGCCTAGTAGGCTCCAAACCAGCTCAGTGGAAACAGTGAAGACTACAACCACCACCACCTCCTCGCTAAAGTCTGAGCCGAGGGCGCAGGAGCCAAAGAGCCTATTGTTACCATCCAAAACTGAGGTGCCCTCTGTTGAATCCCAGTTCAAACGGCCACAGCAGCAGATCCCAATGGAACCCAAGCCTCCAGTGGTGTCTCGAGTTACCGCCTCCCTGCCCAGGACCTACCAGGGATTGGATACCGCGCGGCTAACGTCAGTTGTCGCACCGAGGCCCTTTGGAACCCAAGCGACACGTCTCTCCTCACTGCAACGAGTCAGTACAGTGAGTGTCAAAGTTATGAGTAAATAAGCATTGGCAAACCAGCAGCTGATTGGTTAGTGCAGAAATGGCAAGAACATTGTAAGATGAGCATCAGTATCATACACATTTTTACATGACTCACATCAGTTGGTCCAATAATGTAACATAAGTAAATGAAATGTTAAAGTATGAATTATTATTACTATTATGAGGGCACTTGATACTGAAAGAAAGACCTGAAATCATTGAATAATAATAACATTTTACTGTTTGTGCGTGGGTGCGTGTGTGTATGGGTAGGTAAGTAATAAAACAGAAAAGAAAACTAAAGAAATAAATAAGAGGGAAAGTGTGGAAAATTTTGAAAGAAGAGAAAAAAAAATTAGCGAAGTTCCAATTTTTTTCTTTTCTTTTTTTTTTTTTTTTTAAATATAGTCCCTTTTCTTCCAATTTTTTTTTTTTTTTTTTTTTTTTTTTTTAAATATAGTCCCTTTTCTCCTTCCTTCCCTCTCCTTCCATTGCCCCTTTGTTTCTTTTGTTAATACGCATACGCAGATACGCATAAAGTTATTCAACGCCCAGTATGTATTTCTAAACCTCGTTGCTCTTTGCAGACGGATGCCTCAGTTAAACCTGTGAATGGAGACACTTCTAAGAAATCGTCAGTGCCGAGCCGCTATCACGCGTTCATGACCCCCGAAGACGAGGCTCAGTCAAGCTCCGCCCACAGCAGTGAGGAAGAGGAGGAGGAGGAGGAGGACAGCGCAGAGAAGAGCAGCACATCACCTGCTCCTGCGGAAACCAAGAGTGAAACTGCAGTTCGCCCTGCTCCAGTTAAAGACAACAGTGAGGTCAGTGTCCTAAATACAAAAGCCTCTCTGGACACATACGTACGATCAGTGGTGGAACGCAACAAAGTAAAAGTAGTAAGTACTGTACTTAAGTAAAAAATTTAGGTATCTGTACTTTACTTAAGTACATTTTACAGTGGATACTTTTTACTTTTACTTCACTACATTTGAGAGCAGTATCTGTACTTTCTACTCCAATACATTTTTGAACAGGACTGAAAAGTAAAAGTTTTTTTATTATTGTCTGAGTCGTGCTGAAAAGGCTGAGGGATTATTTTTAAGACAACAAAAATATATAAATAAAAACAGCTAGGAAAAAAACGATCAATTTAATGGTTTCTGTTGAACAAAATTCAGCACAAATCTTTATCAAAATCACTACATCTGAAGCTTTATAAGACTCAAAATCTGCGTGAAATACTTTTACGTTTTACTCTTTAAGCACATTTTTAAAGGGGTATTTAAATACTTTTCGTTTTACTCTTTAAGCACATTTTTAAAGGGGTATTTTACTACTTTTACTTACTTTTACTTGAGTATTTTTATGCTCCGGTATCTGTACGTTTACTTAAGTAACACAACTGAGTACTTCTTCCACCACTGCATACAATAGAAATAAACGATAAGTGAAAAATAAAACAGATGTTAAAGGTCTTAATAATACAGCCAGCAGTGGCATAGATAGAATGAATCAGGTGAGATTACTAAAGCTGTTTACAAAGCATTCTTCAAATACAGATAAGAGAACATTATGAGTACAGGCAATATGATTATAAATGAGCTGTTTTGTTTTTGTTTATATAAAGGAAATCATTGGATCTTAATCATGAATTTGAATTAGCAACAGCAGGTGAGGTGGGCATTAATCATTCATGACAGGACTGCTGGCAGCTAACAGAACAAAACACCAACTTGATTGTCACCGTGTAGCTACTGTGAAAGCTAATTTGTCTAAATATTTGATCTGGACTGTCTGTCTTTAGGAGGACTTCTGCGAGATGAGGATAAGCCTGAATCAGAAACCCAACAGCAGTAGAGACTTTGGCTTCCAGGCGGCTTGGGACTCAACAGGTGCACGAGTCACAACCATTGCACCAGGTAAACACATTTCCCCCGTATTTTTCATGTGTAATACCAGTCTGTTTATCCTTGCTTCAGTTCTTTAACAGCCCTGTTTCTTGTTTGCTGTTGAAAGGGAATAAAACAACACAAAATTACAGGTTGTTTTGTAAAGGTAATTTCAAATCGTGTACATAGACTCGGTGCAGTTGTTCAAATGGTGACAGACGTCTTTGCTCAGTTCATGTTTTATAGTTAGCTGTTAGCCGGTTTTCCAGACCACTGCAGTGATGGTGCCAGGCCTATGTAGGGCAGTTTCTATATGGGTCAGATCTGCAGGGTATGTCTCTCATTGTTCATACATTTTTTTTATTTAGCATGTGATGATGAAATATACATTCTGCCAGCACAATATGCACTGTATGTAACGTCTGGTGGAAAGTAAATGGTAAAGAGTCACATTTTTATATAGCGTTTTTCCAACTTCAAGGCACTCAAAGCACCACTCAGCCGTTCATGCGCCAGTGTACACGGACACGGGGGCGAGCTGGGTTAAGTGTTTTGCCCAAGGACACAACAACAGTATTCATTTGTGGGAGCTCTGCCAACCTGTGGGTCAGTGGATCTGGCCGCTCTACCGGTGATGTTTATGCCAAGAGCCGGATTCGAACCAACCATCGGATCAGTGGACAGACTCTCTACCAGCTGAGCTTCTGTCGCTCAGAGTACACTACCTGCTTGTCTCCTGAAGAATGTTCCACAATATGTCGTTAAACCAGTATATCTTCCCCCCCGTGGATTTTTGCTGTGAGTGGGGTCGCCTCTCCACGGATCTGACCCGTACCTGACCTGTAACCTGTCCCCAGAGAGATAGATCTGTTTAATGCCATACTGTAGAACATTCCAGGCAAAGCAATAACATATACGTGGAGATAATAATGTGGTCGCCCTTTGTAGATCCCACTAAACGACTGAACCTTGTGTTGAACAGGAAGCCCGGCAGAAATGTGCCAGCTTCAGACCGGAGACGAGGTGCTGACAGTTAATGGACACCGGGTGGCAGGCATGAGCTACACGTCCTGGAAGACCCACATAGAGGAGGCTTTGCAGGAGGGCAGCCTGGTCATGGATATAAAGCGTCATGGCAAGAACAGTGAGTCATCTACAGCCTCTACACTGTGTTTAAAGTGTCTTCAGAGGAGTCAAAGTGGGAGGTTGGCTATTACAGGTGAAGTAAAGGTTAGAATCTTTAGCTGACAGAACAGCTCGCTCTGTGTGCATTCCTAAACAGTTTTGACACCCCAAATTGGTCCGTAAACTATTGTTAAATCATCCATGGATGATCCCTTGACAGCTAAACGGTGAGGGTTTGCCAACTGTTTTTCTCTTTTATCAAGGGTAAAAGGTTTATTTCTCATGTGGGTTCTTCCTTCCCGCTAATAATGGTTGGTTTTTGGTCCGTATTCTCTTTGCACTTTTCTTATATGTGCTCATGCGAAGTGTTTTTTTTGCGGCAAACCTACCCACACCAAGCCCATAGCTCCCTGGGCGAGTGCTGCTTCTTCACAGCGTTAGCATAAAAGCCTTACTTGTTCCATAGTACGTCATTCTCACCTTACAACAATAATAAACCAACCAAAGGAGCTCACTTGAACTAACACGCAGCGCTTGTTAAAATAGCTATAGTAAATACAAATGGCTGTGAGCCTGTTTGCCGCATTGGGAGAGTTTCTGAAGCTTTTGTAGAGTGCATGGCTGGGAAGCTGGTTTCTCTGCTGCTCCCTGCTGGTCCTCGTAACCACACTTTAACCTCACCCCTTGCTTATTAGCGGTGCATACTTTTAAATATGGGGTTTTCAAATTTACACTGATCAGGCATAACATCACGTCCACGAGCGGGTGAACTCACATGCTGTTTCTGCATTGCGGCTTCTGCTGGTAGATGCTGCGACACTTCTGGCGATAAGTAAATGCTAGAATTACTAACGAGAATAAGGAAAAAGTCAGGTGTAAGGGTTTGAGGCTGTGCAAGTATGAAATTATGGAAAAATGTAATATATAACATCATCTCTGGTCTTCAAAACTTGGAGCAAAGCCACTTGTCTAATTTACAGTGGCACAGTGGCTTTTGAAGCATAATTAAAAGTAATCAATTATGAATATATACTGCCTCCACAAGTTAACTTTTGCCAGTGCATAAATCATTGTTTCATGAAGCTTTTATGAACTGAGATTAGGATTTTTTTCCCATAATCAAGAAAGCTTAATTTGAGCGTCTTAAAAAGGCAAAGCTGTGATGGTTAAAAGAATATCCATCAATCAGTGGTGATATAAAGGAACAGCTCTTACCCAGTGCAAGGTTCTTCACATGGGCGTAATCAGTGTGGAGCCTAACGAAGTAAAATAAGTAAAGCACTGTACTTACTTTTCACTTTTACTTCACTACATTTGACGGCAGGCATCTGTACTTTCTACTCAACTACATTTTGAACACTGAAAAGTGAAAGTATTTTTTATTATTGTTTGAGACCTGCTGAAAAGGCTGAGGGTTTATTTTTAACACGTTTGTAGTTTGAACAAACAGAGATGTAAATAAGAAATAAAAAAATAAAAATGTTTTCAGCACAAACCTTTATCAAAATCAGTACATTTGAAGCTTTGTAAGACCTCAAAATCTGCGTGAAATGCTTTTACTTTTTACTCTTAAAGTGCATTTTTAAACAGGTGCTTTCATCTGATACTTGTACTTTTACTTGAGTATTTGTTTGCTTTAGTATCTTTACTTTGTTTAAGTAACAAAACTGAGTAGTTCTTCCATCACTGGGCATAATGGGCAGACCTGTGTGGGAACTTTAGAAACAGTAGCTCAAATTGCTGGAGATGCCAACGCCAGAGTAGTGTCAAAATTAGGGAGACACCGATCCGATACTGGTACTGGATATCGGCGCCGATACTGAAAATTTGCTGGATCAAATATCAGTTGGTGTAAAATTGGTGTAATAAGACTATTTACTGGTTTTAGTGGGACCAGAAAGCCTCTTAATGTTTGAACTTTAATTTGCACAAAGTTGTTCTGTAGTTGCGTGTGGGATAAATAACAGCTCCATTGCACATTTGGATCAGTTTTGTTATGCCTGATCAGTTTCCCAATTACCAAACATCTCAAAACATATGACTGTACATCTTTGCCATTGCATTGCATGGATGCAGACTGGAACAGAGACCAAACTTCCCTGCCATATAAAAGCCATAAGACCATCAATCTGACAAGTACGGATCATCCACTACTTCTAGGTGCCCCTGACGCTAAGACGGTCAACTCCAGTTTGGATTTTACTTCACACATCTCCACCAAGCCAGAACCGGCCAAAGACACCTTCACACACCAAGTTATTGTAAGTAACACCAAGCAAATCCAACTCATTGCACTGTGTTTCGCTCATTTGTGTAATCTATTTTAATGATTATGTGCAATGCTATTTCTGTACCCAGGACGTGGCCTCCAATGGACTTAATGGCAATCTCCTGAACGAGCCAGTGACCATGAGGAACAAAGGTAGAGAGCAGAGCAAACGCAATCAGAAAGGTTACAGAATTGATCTTGGCTACAGTCTGAATGCAGCATACAAAACACTCCAGGCTTAAACTTGCTGACTTCGGATAAACAAAGCCATAGGAACCTATTGAATATCTGGATTTACTGTAATGTGCTATGCATCCGTAATTAAGGAGTTCTTTCCCTTCTTGTTTTCATGTAGAGTCAGAACCAATATCTTTGAAAAACTTAAAACGAAGATCTGAGTTTTTTGAACAAGGTAAAATTTTAAAACTTGGGTAGAAAATCCATTACTTTGTGTATTCTTCTATTCAAGGTGTCTGAAGTCTCTGTGCTTTGCCAATTACTTCTCAGATTCGAGGTGCAAACTGCGTTCACTGCATGTAAATCAGCTGATTGCAAACTCAAATCAAATGTGTCACGCTTGTCTGTTGTCTGTTCTGGGGGCTATTTTTGACCTTTATGCATTGCGCCTTCCTTCCTCTAGGGGGCTCAGGGTCCAGTGTCAGTGCGCAGGTCTACCTCTGTGGTAAACAGTGTGTTCTGCTGTGGTCCTTGGCTTTTCTCAACAAAACCTGAGACACATGCTGGACAAAATGATCTTTGTCACACACTCAAAGGTCTATATTACGCAAAATTGACTCTTGTGAGCTTTGAGCCATGTTATAATGTTGCTACTTCCTCAAAAACATACCTAGATTTGTGTTTAGTTCCATTCACACGTTTGAGTAACACTTTATTATTAGTCTGTCTACATCTCCAAAGCTCAAAATACTGTCACAAAGCGGTAGTTTTCAAGTTAACTGCTACCTTTTACCTTTAGTTAAGCATAGAT
>JACM01062959.1:0-19679 GCA_000787095.1 Periophthalmodon schlosseri
CTTTGTCCCTGTGAGCATTTGCAAACTATAATCTGAGTTTTTAATGTTTCTTTTGGAGTAATGGCTTCTTCCTGGCAGAGTGGCCTTTCAGCCCATGTCGGTACAGTACTTGTTTCACTATGGATAATGACACACTCTTACCAGCTTCAGCCAGCATCTTCACAAGGTCTTTTGCTTTTGTTCTTGGGTTGATCTGCACATTTCAGACCAAAGCACATTCATCTCTGGGACACAGAACCTTCCTGAGCGGTGTGATGGCTGGACATTCCCATGGAGTTTATACTTGAATGAACGTGGCACCTTCAGGCATCTGGAAATTGCACCCAAGGATGAACCAAACTTGTGCAAGTCCACAATTCTCTTCCTCATATCTTGGCTGATTTCTTTTGACTTTCCCATGATGTTACACAAAGAAGCATTGTGTTTCAGGTGTGCCTTCAGATACGTCCACAGGTGTGTCTCTAACTAACTCAAATGTTGTCAATAAACCAGAAGCGTCCAAAGACATGACATCATCTGGGTTTTCCCAAATTGTTTAAATGCAAAGTAATATTACTGTGTGTAAACTTCTGCATAAAATCCATCTCTCATTATTCTGACATTTAGCAAATAGAAATAATTTTGGTAATCCTAACTGACCTAAAACAGGAAAAGCCAAGTCTGATTTCATGTCAGATAGTGAGAAAAAAAAAGCATGTGTCTTTTTATATAGTGTATGTAAACTTCTGGTTTCAACTGTATGTATTCTTACTGTGAATAGACTTACTTCTCCACAGATCTGACTTGGCCTAACATCACCTCTTTGGCCTGGCATCACCTCCTTAGCCTGGCATCACCTCCTTGGCCTGGCATCACCTCCTTGGCCTGGCATCACCTCCTTTGTTCCATGGATAAGTTGAATGCCATCCTGTGGTTTTAAAGTGCTCTTGTGTCTCACTCCGCTGCCTTCACTGACCTCTCTCCTATCGTTCAATTACGTTTATTTCAGATTTGAACAGTTTGTGTGAGTGGGTTAAGGTTAACTGCTCCACCTCACTCCATATGTCAGCACAGTGCAAATGTAAAGGTGGTAGGACAGATAAAACACTGAGCCAGTCCTGGCTTTTGGTGAAATATGATACTAATCTGATGTGTTTAGGGCCAGTAGTACAAATAAATTCTCAACAGCTATCATTTTGGAACAATAAAAACAGGAAATCATCGCACTTCATTTTAAAGCTGAACCACTCCGGGTGCTGTTACAATGATACATCTATGGTCTTTAGTCTGTCAGTGTTCAGAACTTACCAACCGTACAGACACTTTTCAGATTTTTATTTTATTTATCTCAAGTAATGTAGGACCACTTTGCCACATCAAAGTCAAATTAGTATCTTTGGAGACTTTCTGCTTTACAGGGAACCAAACACACCATTTCTGATCGTTTCTGTTGTTAAACATGGTGTGTGTGCATGTGTGCATGTGTGTATATACAAAAAAAACAATGGGAGAATACCATTGGTTTCATAACCTATATCTACTATATCATGTTTTAATCTTGGTTAGGGGCGTTTAGCACAAGTTTTGTCTGAAATCTGTTAAATGAAGGTTATAAATAGACACATCGTTTTAAACTGATTCTCATTTGAGCTGCATTCCTTTGGGCTAATACCTATACATGGTTTTTCAGCTACGTCTTCTGAAAATTGGACTAGCAGAATGTAATATTGTCAGCAGAGGCACCTGAACGGAAAATCAGTGGCCTTAATTTCTTGCCAATGTTTCAAATTCTCACATATTATTAGTATAACTGTGTCCTTTGAGATGATTCCACGCTTCTTCCAATCCGAAGAGACAAGCAATCCGGGGAGTCCTTGTAGAGTAGGTTTTGATTTTGTTTCATTTTTTGAAAAAGTGTTTTGAGACAGAGGCAGGTCACCGCTCTCCCCGCGAAGAGGCCATCACTTATTTCCACACCTCTCAGACTGGCTCTTACACCGAGTACAACATATAATCACGAGCCAATGATACTTGACACTGCACCATTTACCCTGACCAGCACAGAACAGGCTGCTGCTGCTGGGAGAGGACTGTTTACTGTAAAGCACCCAAAAGAGAAGCAGAATAATGTGCTGTTTGGTGTGAGTGGCTTTTATTGTTATGGTAGAAATAAACTGCTATGGTTCAAGAATAGGAGGACAGGCTACTAAAACACAGGACTAAGGCTGTCGACCGTTAGTTATCAATATTAAAACTAATATCCAAACTACGCGCTAATTTGAACAGTTATTGATGCAGATTAAAAGTACACGTAGAACAATAAAGATATTTCCTGAATAGTTTTAAAATAGTTTTGATCTCGATCTATCAGAACTACTTGGTTTAGTGTTCGCTGTGGTTAGAGTGGGTTTTACTGTTAACCCTTTAAGGACTGAGCACATTATAGACCATTATAGCTCGCCTAGACTTTTTTTCTTTTTTTAGCCATAAAAATCATGTTAAAGGAGGTATCAACATGTTCTTTTGCCATTTTTTTCCACACAACTACCTCTATTTTACATATCCATCCTTATTTTTCCTTTGATGCATCAAATAAGTGTGTAATATCAGTTTAAGTAGAAGAAAAATTATAAAAATGAATGTACATGTCCAAAATGTCGATAAATTAACTGATACTTTCACTACTAATGCGAGCGTCCCCAGAGTGACGCCTCGGCACTGGCTGGGAGAATCCTGGTGACACCTGCGCTCTGATTGGTCATCTTCGAGGGACAACGTAAGCGCGGTAATGGAAAGTCTGCAACTGCGAATCTATCAGCGGCGATAGCATCCGACGCTATAGGGTTAAGGTAGAAATAATCTGCTATGGTACAAAGATAGGAGGACAGTCTACACTAATGGGTACACTTAAGACTTGTCATCTGATATCAAAACTAGTAAAGAAACTAGATACTCATTTGAGTTATTGATACTGATTAAAATAAATAGAACAAAATTGCTTGAATAGTTTTAAAATAATCTTGATCTCTATCCAAAAGCATTGTATTGTAGTTTGAGTATTCAGTATTGTGACAAGGCTACTAAAAAGTACAGCTACCAAGTTGATGGGTTTGTTTGTGAAATTGTAATATATCCAGCACTTTCACTACTTGCTCAGCTGAAGTACTTGTATAAAATAATGTCTAGAAACAAAACTTTTGGGAAGAGTATTTTCTGCGGTTCTCAGTAGACTATATATAATAAAAGTAGATCAGGTCACAGATTCAGAGGTGGTTGAATTTAGTGGTTAATAACCTCAGAGTTTGTGGGCGAGTTTGCCGGTTTGTTGTGGAGCTGTTCCTGGATTGTGTCTATGGAAAACCATGAATAGTGACTGCAGCTTTATAAATGATAAATGACACGATGAATATTTTGGGCTCAGGGAATGTGCCACATTCTTACTTATTCATACTATAAAAAAACTCCCTGATTTCAAACTTCCTATGTACAAAAATAACCATTACATTTAAAAGTGTATTAAAGATAGGCGTACGATCTATTTTCTTTTACCAATAAGATCTGATACTAGATTATACTAGTATCACACAGCGTCTTAAAGGTGCACTATGTAAGACGCTTGTCTCCATGGATTTGTTGCTGCAATGTCTGGAATGTTCCACAGCATGGCATTAAACTCACCTTACATTTATCCAATTACAAGTGTTTGTTAATTGCACAAAAATAAATACTTTTTTTTTTTTTTTTTTTAAGATGCGTTTCTCCATAGAAACAAGTTTAATGTGCCTCTGTGTAGTATATGACATATTGAGTAAGAGATATTTTAGTATGCCATATGTTAATTAGGCAGTTTTTTACTTAAATGTACCATTATGATATGACTTATAAATGCCATGATCCAATGTTGCTTTTGGTTATGTAACACATTTAAAATCATTTTTAACCATCTGCTGTGGCCACAGCTTCAGGTGCTGGCATCGGTTGCAACCTTCAGAGTCTAATTAAATGATATGTCATCTTTGACATTGCCCTAAATTAAAAATCAACTTAATATGATTTAGCTCCCACTCCTACTGTGAAGCAATCAGTTCATCAACAGTATAATTGGCTAATGAAGCTGAAATACAAATATGCTCTTTTAAAAACTGGCTAACAAGATTTTCAAATGGACTTGGAAGTCAGTATATGTCACCAAGAACGTCACTATGCAAATGTATTTCAATAAATGATTATTATTATTATTTTTTCCATCCATTCCACGCATGCATTCCCAGGCCGGCCTGGAGACATAGTCCCTCTCAAGTGTCCTGAATCTCCCCCGGGGCCTCTTCCTGGTGGGACATGCCCCCGGAACACCTCTCCAGGGAGGCATCCAGGAGGAAAGAGATGCCCGACTCACCTCAGCTGGCTCCTCTCGACATAGAGTAGCAGTGGATCTACCCCTCCCCTCTTTAAGGGAGCACCCAGCCACCCTGTGGAGGACACTCATTTCGACCGCTTGTATTCGCGATCTTGTCATTTTGGTCATTGCTCAAAGCTCATGCCCATAGGAAAGGGTAGGAAAGGAGACTGGTAAATGGAGAAAAGTTAGTTTTGTTTTGTTTTTTTTTCCCCCAATTGTGACAAAAACCTTTTTATGTTAGTGCTGGGTGACTGCCATTTTTACCTCATATTGCAGTAGCTTGTAGTGACTTTTATGGCTAAGCAAGCAGACTTGGGGAGGACATCAATATTTAGTCGATAACAATTTAATAACGCCTCTTTTTATACAAACTAATTGCAAATTAGTATATTTATTTTACATATTAAATGCATAATGAGCCATTTGGAGTCAAATTGGAGAAGCCTAGACCGACACAGTTTATTAATATTTATATATATTGGACTGTATTTGACCCTTTGTTTGTACAAACAGGGCTATTTGTTTCTTTACAGATCTGTCCTGCTCCTACACCTCATTTATGCAGCTGAGCCTTCAGTACTATAGTTATCTACGGAATTATTGTTATGCAGCTAGAAATCATATGATTGACATGACAGCTCTACAGATGTGTAATGCCTTTACTACACAAAATGTACATTCAACAACAGTGCTCTGGTCAGACAAGTGCACTTATAATACAGCCTCATGTGTCACAAACATCACCTTAAACGCTGCCCTGCGTTAGAACAGTGCACTCACACTCACCTCTCACAGATGCAAATCAAAACCACTTCTTTCCTGAAGAAACGTCCTGTATTTCCCTAAAGCGGAGCAGGTCCAGAACAGCCACATTTTCCTCCACACATGTGTAATAGTCCCGTTATTCCACCAACGTTGTCGCTCCTTCATAAACACATAGGTCACAGACAATATGGGCTCCTAGTTGCCCCAGCCGCTGTCTCTCCACTGCGCCGTCCGGATCCTCCATTTCACACAAACTAGCCCTGAAACCAGCTCAGTATTTGATTAAATGACTGTCTGTATTACTAACTAACAACTAATCATTACAAACGCAAAGCTACAAACAGTAACTTGATGCTAAATGCGAGTTCTTTTAGTCACTTGTGTTGAAAGTTGGCGCTGCTGTTGTCGTCTCCTGCTGCACATGCGCACTCACAGGAAATCACCTCAGATGTTCGATTCCTCTATAGGTTTATCATGGGTTTATTCAGCGCTGTTTGAACCAGCTGTGGTCCTCAGTACACCTGAGGACCTCTAAAACAACCGACTGGCCTCTCCGGTGGTAAAAGCTCATGTGAGTGTGGCACCGCATGGCCGCCGTAGCACAGAACACCACAAGTTAATGAGACGTTCGAAACCAAGATTGATGCAGTCTGCTCAGTGGCCAGTAGGGTGTACTAAAGGACACCGCGACGTCAACCATGCTTCAAACAGACAGAAGTGAAGGGAAAACCGGATTATTCCGATACAATTCGTAGCTATATAATTCAACTTTTGACATGCAATGATTTTAGATTTTACTGGACAAGCACTGCTAGCCTCAATTGCCCTGACCTCATGCCACCGTCATATTGATTAATCACCGTGAAAATGACTTGATTAATATTCAATAAACTGCACAGCCCTCATTTATGAGATGTTGGTTGCAACATTCTTATGAATTATTGATGTCACAGTAGAATAATGATAATTGTAGAATTCAATGAGACTACACCATGTTTGTTCCTGTGGTCTGCTCCTGTAGCTCACCTACATTCACTCATGCATACAAATGACAGATGTTGATATTTCTCCAGGCAGAGAAATGTAAATGTCAAATACTGGTCTACTGTTTGCTTACGTTGGCTTCTCACTGCCTTGAGTTCATGAACAGATTATTTTTGATCATCATAAATATCTATTACTCCAGAGATAATACTAATAACCAGGAAGGAATAGTCTGAAGTCTATTTCAATCCATGTGCCTGTCCTAGTGTATAGACCCAATCACTGGAGGGTACTTGGTTTTGCCCTGATAATTGATTTTTCCTCAAAAGTCTGTAAAGCAGAACAGGGCATAACAAAGGAGCAACAGATCATATATAAACACTGTTTAGTTAAGAAATTCTTTGTTTTGGTTAAGCATTATAAAATATGCAACTCCGCACTATACCGTCATATTGTGGTATTTTGGTCATGTTATCACACTGAAAATGTCATACCGTGACCGTCCCATCTCTGGTTATGTTAGCTTGTGTTAAATTGCTTGTGTTGGCTTGTGTAGGGACTGTGCATGTCTCACCGATGTAGACGCGGCGGCTGTAGCGTTGCATGAGCAGCAGCACAAACACGTGAAGAGGAATCAGGTTTATAATGAAGACGTATCCTCCCCAAGCTGAGACCTGCAAAATACAGAATACACATGTCAATCAAAAAGTGCATATTTACATACAAGACAAGAGGAGACTGAAGATGTCATTTACAATGAGTTTTGTTAATATAATGCGAGAGAGATGTGTGAGTGACTGACTGAATGAGTATTATTGCACTGTAAATAATGCACTGTGTCCCCTTCCCCTCTTTTTAAAAGGGCTGCAGATAGATTCCCAGTAATTAAATGAAATAAATTGTCCATATCTAATAAAATGTGTCATATGCAAGGTGCTGATTCTTCAAAATTAAATGGTAAATGGTCACATTTTTATATAGCGCTTTTCCACCTTCAAGGCACTCAAAGCGCTTTACATCAAGGAACCACTCACTCATCCACACACACATTCATACAATAGCGAACGCAGAAACTGGTGGCAAGGTGGGGGAAGTGTCTTGTCCAAGGACACAACGACAGCATTCATCTGTGGGAGCTGGAATCGCACCGCCAACCTGTGGGTCAATGGATCTGACCTCTCTACCAATGATGTTTATGTGAAGAGCGGGATTCAAACCGCCAACCTTCGGATCAGTGGACAAAGGCTCTACCAACTGAGCTACTGAGCGACATCACAAAAGTAGAAATTGTTCATTGAAAATAACTTTCATTATTTTTGATCTTTTTTGCTATGGCCCACAATTGCGCAATAAGGTGGGTGTTGCGGACAAAAGCAAATATCTTGATGTATATTTAGATTATATGATACTGCAAGGAAATGTCTTGTGGGCGTACACTTAACTCACTGCACCACAAATTCCTCAAATCACTTAAAAATGAGTGTACGAAGTTAAAGTGCTAAAATTTTACTACCGTTACAAGGTGTGCATGGTGAGAGCACTGAATTAAGTCTGATTAGGTTTTAAATCCAAAAAGTTTTACCCTGCGGAGTCTTTCTGGTAATGTGATTTGAAGCCTGGTGGGTAGCCTGTCACATTTGCATCTAATCTAGACCCATTTCAGCAACAGGACTCTCCAGGTTAAAAAGTTTCACAAGTGTAAAACTGAGCAAATATTAGAACCATTCAACACATCAAATGAGGTTTTAACATTTGATGGGACCCTAAATTGACTCCTTTATGCATCTAGCTCCCCATGTGTCATCCAATAAAAACACAAGATTATCATGTTGCTAGGGAGAATATTCATTTTTGCCGGTGCCAAAGTTTGTCTGTTAAAGGTACGCTCTAACTTTTCTGATGGAGGCTGCACCTGGAATGTTACGCAGAATGGCATTAAAATCTCTCCATGGAGTCAAGCAATTGAAGCTGCAAAGCCAAGTTATACAAGTAAGGTCTGCGGAGAGGCGAGCCGACTCACAGCGAGAAAGCAGGGACATTAAAACACCTGTGATTGAATATAAGCAAGACAGACAGTCAATATGCAAGTCAATATACAAAAACATTTATCAAATTATTTTTCGTCATATTAATTGATCTAGGTTTCATTTTATTTCGAAAACTAATAAAAATAACTTCCTGAACATAAACAACACAACTTTTGCATTTAACATAAAAATCCAAGTCAAATGTATTCCTCCCAAGTCTGAATTCTGCTCCAAACCACATGCTTTTACTGACACGATTGGATGTTGACCATAAAAGGACCTAAGCATATTACTGACAATTAGAAATGACAAAATCTCTATCAATAAAAATTCTATTAATTGCGCAGCCCTAGTTTAAAGTCACACTGTGGAACATTTAAGGTGAAACAATATATCCATGGAGGCAAGCAGTTAAGGTTGACAGACCTCTCACCAGAAAAGTTACACGATGCACTTTTAACAACTGTACAGAATTTCAGCATTTGCAACTTTCGTCCTCTTTTTTCTTCACAGTTTTAAAGGGAAGTAAAATAATGTGGTTGGCAAAGCTCTGTTCAACCGACTATAAATTGTTTTGATTTGTCCATTTTCTATCAATCATTTTGCACTCTTTCTGAAAGCTGACCAAGTAATTGCAGCAATAGGCACTATTTCAGTCAGATTTTTATGGTTGTAATTAATTCTAAGCTAACAAGACTCTATATCAAGGCCAACAGCAATGAAACATGCACTGGGCCATGACAGGCTAAAGTAACTTACCTATTGTTTAAAAAATGCATTGCTATTCATTATTTAAACTGAACTGAGGGGGAACTGTTCTGAAAGTGCAGCCTTTTTCATGCCCCCTGCACAAAAGCTCATATGCCGTCACCCAAATAGAATCAGACTGAAGCAGAACCCTTTTAATGAATTAAATATAAGCTCCTATATAACAGTATGAATGCAGTTTTACATGTATAGGGACTGGGGCTATACATAACTTAATACAAGGCTACAACAATAGAAATAGAGGATGTCCAGAGATGAAAAGTGAGAACACAAAAGCCATGTCAATAAGAAAAAAACGAAATAAATTGGCATACAAATTATAAATAATAGCATTTCTTGTCCGATAGCAGGCCCAATTATTTTATGGCAATTTGCATATGTTCTTTCAGACAGCAACAACTAATTAACACCATGGAAATCGCTATTCAAATAAAAGCTGATGTTATTCACAGTATTGGTGACACACAGGCAGCTGGGAACGAGGACAAGACTGGGTGCCTGCGCTATTTAGATTACAATGTGGTCTGGCCTTATATGGGAGGGTGGCAGAGTGGTTAGCGACGCAGTCTCACAAAAGGAAGGTCGCAGATTTATCCTTTCAGTGTACAGCTTTCATACGCCTGCCATCAACCCAAAACGTGCACAAAAGGCTAATCGTCTAGCAAGGTACTCCTGACAATCAATGAACCAAAGGCCATTTGTGTCATTTTTATGCTACGAAAAAGTTTTGGTATCAGTTATTCTCTGGGTATTGGGCTAGAAATCGATTTTTATTGACCTTTATTTAACCAGGAAAGTCCTACTGAGAATAAAAGTCAATCAGGTAGACCTATTGCAACAGTCAATTCATCTGGGAACTGGCAGAGTACCAAGTCCAGATATCACCGTTGTACCATTTTACATAAACATCATCTTCTAAGTTGGGAAAATGTCAAATACTCAAATGTCTGCTTATATATAAAGTCTTGCATGGTTTGTCCTCTCCCCCACTTAACCAGTTTGTGTGTAAGAGGTATCGCACATCAGGTAACCAGAGGTGCAGCTCGCAGAGACTGTAAAGTTCCACTCCGGAAAAGTGTCTTCAGCCAGATTGCCTTTTCTGTCCGAACGCCCCAGGAGCGGAACACAGTCTCCGGAAACATCAGAGACCTGGCCTCTTTCCATCTTTACAAAAAACATCTAAAAACATGGTCCACAGCAAATCAGACCTGTCAACATTAACCCTACTGAACCTGCCTTGTCTTCACATTCAACTCACTGCTGCTCTGCCTTTATCTTGTCATTATCTGTCTGAATATAGTTCTTTTAATAGTTACGCAATTTGACCTTTTATGTAATTGTGTGGTACTGCTGCTTTACACTGTTGTTTAACTACAAGCTTTCATGTACTGCCCTGCTCTCACTGTACTATTCTGCTGTCTAACCGTATTGTTTTAGGTAGACAATTTTTATATATGTCCAGGGACAATGGATGAAAAATAGTCTTTTGCCTTTTCTGGTACATTTACAGTAATGTTGATGGATGTGCACCGTCCTTGTCAAATAAATACATTTTATTGCCATTGTCAGTGAACAACATTCACAAACTAGGAACTTGCTTTGACTTTATGATGCAACTTTAAAAAAAGAATTAGAATATAAACTATGATCAAATAAAAATAGAACTAAAAATAGGGCATGCATTAAAATAAGGTAAAAATAGACTTTGATATACAAAAATAAAATATACAGTATGGGCAGAACAACAGAAGTTATCAGTGCAAGTAGGTCAATTACAGTTGTTTAGAGTGACAGTAACTGGTGTCATAAGTGACAGGTGTTATAGAGCGACAGGTGTTATAAAATGACAGGTGTTATAGAGTGTTCATGAGTCCAAAGGGGGAGAAACTGTCCAAACAGATCGTAGCCTCCTGCCAGAGGGGAGGGGCTCACAGAGTCCGTGAGAAGGGTCAGCTGAGACTTGCTCTCCCTTGAGTCCTGGAAATGTACTGGAGAGATGGGAGGATGCAGCTGATCAACTTCACAGCAGAGTGCACAATGCTCTGCAGTCTGTGTCCGTCCCTGGCAGCGGCCCCAGCGTACCACACCGTGATGGAGGAGGTGAGGATGGTAGGGGTGCACCGATATATACATTTTCGGTTGATACCAATAGTTTGGGGGAAAGCTTGGGCTGGTAAGCGATATTGGGCAGATATTTTCTATATATTTTTTTCTGATTGTAAACAACACAAAGTCTGATAGCATCATAGAGATATGCTGATATGCCTTTATTAGAGTAAACTTAGCTTTCCATCCTGTCAAAGTCTCCCTCAGTACCTCTCCAGTCCCTGTGTCATCATCACGTTGCTCCGCCTCCTCCTGTAGCAGCAGCAGTGATAATTCCGTGCCTCCTCCTCAACCCCCTGCATTCTGATCACAGGCACTACTGTCTCTTCTCCTCCATCTAACAACTGAAACTAACTTGGAGGCAGTAAATATGTCTAAATTGATCATTTAGGAGGGATGGAATGTCTGAAAAAACATTGTGTTTGTCGCGAGTTAATAAGTTGCGCATTTATTTAATGAAATATACTGTCTAAAACTTTTCTAGAGCCTTTAAAAGACCGTAACTTGGTCCTCACTGAGTCAGCCTGCTCTGTTAGAAAACAGCAGCACCAGATCCATGCTCTGTCCATGGGGCTGTTTTCTTCCTGCATGTGCGAAGGGACAGCAGGGTTTACCCCTTCATTTCCAGAGTGCAATATCAGCCAACTGATATCAGTGCTTTTGGCCAATACCACCATATGCAGTATGTGTCAGTACTCAATGAAGGCCATGTAGAACTGCACCATCATCTGGGCTAGCAGTTTAGCTTTCCTCAGCTGCCCTCCGCAGGAAGTACATCCTCTGCTAGGCTTTCTTGATGAAAGAGTCCACAGTGGTGATGGGGGTGTCAGTCAGGGCGAGGGGGGCAGGGGGGCTGAGACTTTTCTGAAGTCCACCATCATCTCCACTGTCTCCTGGTCATTGAGCTCCAGATTGCTGTCACTGTGCCAGGTCCCCAGCCGGACCACCTCCCTGTTTCTGCTATAGAGCCTCTGAGTGAGTGCGGAGGTTCTGAGCTTTCACTTTTACATTCAAATTGTATGTTGTCATGCAGTGTTACACATTACACAACATGCCTATTCTCATGAATTATGTCCCAAATGTATTTGTTCATAGACATTTTTGCATTTGTAATTAAGAGTAAATCCGCATTACAGGTCTTATTAGTAAAATTCTATATAATAAACATTCCTTCTGTTGTAGCATATCGAGGCCGTTTGGCAGCTTTGATAAAAGGTCAAGTTTCTCAGAACATAAGCTTCAAATGCTTCAGTGAGAGACACAGATTTAAAATAAACCTAGAGGTAATTTCAGGCCTTGTTATTTATCACACAAGTATAAACTATTGATTTGTCTGTTTCTCATTCTGTAACATCTCCAAGGTAAATCAGACTGCGGCAAAGTGTCTGGTTTTAAATGTTTACTTATCTGCTAATAAACAGCTCATGCGTGGGCGTAAAGTAGCACGATGCTCAAAACAAAATGTGGCGTTTACTTGGAGCATGTGGAGTTCAGTCCTTCATCTATAGATCTCACTGTGTCGTCTTCAAAAACAAGATTCAGACATTTCTCTGACACTGGAGTGGACCAGGTGCATGCTGGGATTTTTATATTCAAAGCTATTCTTCACCAAAAGGCAGTGAAACTAAAGGATTTTGCTAAAAGATGTTCATTGTAACATGCAGGTAAAACACTTTTTGGTCTTGAATTGGTGTTAACTCTATACTAATTATACTAATTAAAAAGGGGTAACATGGCTTTCACAGCTCAGTATACGTGACAGTATTTGCTTGGACAGAACCAACAACCCCTCAGGGTCCCAGGGGCGGCTCGTTAATGCCCCACCATGTAACTCTTTAGCCAAAGAAAGGACAAAAAAGGATGTTCTTTTCATATTGGATTTTTGTTTGCACAGAAAAATGTCTAAAAACTTATCTTGCAACTCACTTGGCCTGGAGGAGAGCCAGCACCTGCTCGTCTCCATGGCTATAACATTCTACAATATGATATAAAATGTGTATCTCCATGGACTTGCTAGTCTTGCCAACAAGATGAATTCTCGTGATTTTTATGAGTTCACAAAGTCTTGAGAATCCGTCTTGTTCAGCTCCAGCTAAAGCATTTGCATGTGATAGGTCCTGCACCACTGGTGAGACTGACCAATCACAGGGCAGCACTGTGGTTTGGGCATAAGCCAGCGCGGAACAAACCTAAACAAACATGGGAACGCCAACAGATGTACTTCAGCCTATTTTACGGAAAATACAGATTATTTTGTTTCTGAAAAACTTGCAGAGGGGCATGCTTTGTGCCTGGGTTAGACGCCTGTGCTTTTCTCTCAACTGGATTGAACTAAAGTTAGATTTTTTTGGCTTCTATTGGCATTTGTTTGAATGTTCAGATCATTGGTTCCAATCACTTCCAGTGAGAGCTATCCCAGACTGATGTGTAGAACTCTATTCAGAGGGCTACACATATCTGGCGAGAGCCGGTGTTGCTTTAACACTATTCTACAGCCCTCAATTTGTTTGCATTTATCCTGGGTGAGATATGAGATTTTGATACATTTCTTATAAATAAAAAAAGTACTTTTTTTAGTTGAACTCGTTTTCAGTTGAACTTAATCATTTTTCATTATTTTCTATACAATGCAAGAGAGTTGGCAGTAGCTTTTTTCATACACTTAAGAGACTGTTAACACCTGTCTCCCTCTTTGCGATCCGAGGGCTTTTGTTCACACACAAACTGGGCCTATATTGGAAATGCTTTAACAGCGTGCCCTCCTGACCTCTCCTCGGGCTAACAGCTCTGGGGCAAACAGCAAACGCCTGGTCCGGAGTCTAGCCCTTATCTCTGTGTGCTTCATACTGTTTATCTGATGACCGCAGGCCACTCGAGATACAGAGAAAGAGAGAGAGGAGAGAGAGGAGAGAGAGAGGAGAGAGGCGATTACTGCTTTTATCCACATGAGAGTCTAATGGTGCAAATAAAACACTACAAACTCAAGCAGAGAGAATATGGGTTAATTACAACTGTGAGGGACTGCTTGCTGTGTAGTAGAGCTACTCATACAGTAGGCAATAAATATAATGCATAATGCAATAACAATACCATGTGCAATATCTTAATAGTAATTTTGGCTTCCGCAGCAAAGAAAGAGCAGGCGCTTTACAATGTTGTTTGCATACAGTTATTTGGTTGTGTCACTTAAAGTTAATGTATTATTGTAGTGCTTTATTTGTCACTATGGTGGTATAAGATGGGCGTTTCACATAGGGACACATGCTGGGAATTGAACCCAGGACCTACTAAGCAAAGGGCCATATACCAATGGTAAATATTGTGAATCATTCAAAAAGCTGCATTTTTCTGAGGTTTTAAAGTACTGCCACACTTTTATTCAATGGTAGTAATGGATTTTAGATGTGCAAGTACTTCGCAAGATAACTTGGGTTAATTCTGCAGGAAGCCGGCGGGATAACTATATAACTTTATATTATTTGACACATTTGGTTATTTGCCATTGATCTTCCAAAGTTAAAGAGCCTATTGTGACCATATTGAAAGCCAAACACTGCAGCATCTCTGAGCCCTTTTTGGTAAACCAGATGAAAAATGTGCCAGGTCGAGGTTTAGATTGAAAAACACAATTTCTCCAGATGATCCATGAGCGTGCTGCACCTGTCCTCCTCTAGCTCCACCCCCAAACCTTACTCTCCGCCCTCGAGCTGATGAAAGGAGTGCCTCTCCAAAACAAAACGTATCTAAACCTGCCTACACTTCTCTGATTATACTGATATCATCCACGCTGAAAAAAGTCCATCTCTACTTCATATCTGCTTTAACCGTCGTCATGATCCTGGGGGATTGCTGTATCTTGATTGCACTGGCTGCCAGACATGGTTTGATGAAAATACTCTCTACTGGGTTTCAATTAGGATATGATGGTGAAAGCTGTATGTTGGTGGTATAGAGGTTCTAGTGGTTGGTAGCAAATGTATGGATGAGCAATTAATATACATTTTAATCAGATCTAAATCCAATTGTTTGCAGTCATCATTAATGGTATGTCTGGGTCTTTTGAACTGAGAGCTCTACTGTCAATCCTTCGGTAGTAAAAGCATGTGATTTGGAGCGGAGTTCAGATTTTGGACCAATAAACTGGACTATTTTTGTGTTCAACAGAAATGATTAAAAATGCTTGTTTTTGTTCATGAAATTCAGATTGAAAGCCATATTTGTTTCATAGTTCAATCCAAGGTAAATGAAATTGCCAAGCCTTAAGCAAATGTTACCCAATTTTAACCTTTTTCATATATTTTGGGAACAATATTCGTATTCGGTTGATGTAACAGCCACATCAAATCAATAACATCTGCAGCTTTTTACCATCTAAAAAAATATTTCAAAAATGAGCATTAAGACAGCTGCAGTACATCCAGAACGCCGCTGCTCAGGTCCTGACTAGAACCAGGAAGTACAAGCATAAGTCCTGTGCTCAGGTCTCTGCACTGGCTCAGAGAACAGACTTTAAAGCAGCTCTTTTTGTGTACAAGTCTCTCCATGGCCTAGCACCAAAGTACATCTCCCACGTTTGTGCCAAATGAACCATCTCGCACTTTGAGGACTTCAGGGATCTAAAACTTGGAACAGTCTTCCTGAAGATGTGAGACAATGTTTAAATCCAGGCTCCAAACAGTTCTGTTTAGCTGTGCATATGACTGAAAGGTTTTATTCTGCACTCTTCTCTTTTAATGTTAATTTTATGATGATTTTTTTTATGTTTTGATTTGTTTTTATTGTGATTTTAATGTCTTTCTTATTCTGTAAAGCTCTTACAAAAAAGCATATACATATAAACTTGCCTTGCCTTGATGTCAAGAGAAGACATTAATTCAAAATTGTAATTTTATTACAATTTTGGGCGAACACATATTGAGTAGTGAAAATGTTGTGACCAGTGTTGTGACTAAATCAGGTCCAAAATTGATCAGGTCCAAACAAAAATGAGAAAACTAAACTAAATCACCCATTTTTATTCAGACAGACAGCAGAAGACTCATAACCGAGCTATACGAATACAAACAAACCCTAGAATTGGCACTGCAGACGGTCATCACGTCGCATTATCCCATGTATTGTCTCCTATCTATTCTCTGTGCACACCTTTGTCTATCTCCATCCTCCGTCCATATATTCTGCCTGCCAGTCCTGTCTGCCCCCCCTCCGCCTGCTCGGGCCCACTCGGATCAATGGGGCTGGATTTCAGTAATCTGTCATTTGACATCTGAGTCGCTATGGAGACTTCAATCTGGAATCACCAAATAGATGGAGAATTTCACTGCGCCGCGATGTCCATTCAAATCTACTGCCAGCCCATGTGTCGCATAGGCAGCACCCGGATCATCTTTTTATCTCATCTCTCTTGTCAAACCCCCAATGGGCTGTGACTGCATTCATAAATAATGCACCAAAAAGCTAGCCACAATCGCTCCACCCCTTGTCCCCTGTTGTCAGCTATGGACAAAAAACAGCAGGCCTTTTATTAACGCTGTGAAAAATGGAGCATGGCAGAAAATTAATGAGAAATACCTGGAAATGTGTTGGGGAGAATGAGGTGTTTAAAATAATTGTGTCTAATTGAAGGTTAGTTTGTATGCACACAGTATTGTAGTGGTGGAGTGGAAAACAGGAAGTGTTCTCTTACCATGTAGAAATAGGAGAGACAACAACCAATGGTCCAGAATACAGAGCCCGTCTTCACAGACTTCACCTGTGTGACAAAAAACATTACGTAATTTATACAGAATCAGTGGTATACAATGAATTCAATTAATAAGGAAAATTACAACTGAAATCAGCTTCTTTCCGTTTTAATGTATAAAAAAAAGTTATCGTGTCAGCAAAAATGGGAGTATGTATATGTTGTACAGCCGTATTATCAAAAGTAATCACTTTTTTTGGAATTATATTTATATTAAAATTTACAGAAGCAAAGATTCATTTGCAAACAGAAGGACAAGTGGGACAACTGAATATTTTTTATGTAATAGTTTGCCGATTATTTGAATGTTTGAATTTTTTTGTACAATAATTTAGCCGAGTTATATGGAAAACCCCTATTTATGGGTTTTCAGCTTCTAGTTATATGGTGCCATTTTGAGGTACGGTTCCAAAAAAATATGTTGTGTTTTGCATTGTTAATTACTATGGCAACAGTCCTAACATTTCTGAAACCCATGGATAAGTCCAAGACAAATGATTGAATTGAATTATATTTTTCCAACTTATATTTGTGGTTAAATTGCAATTGCCCAGGCTGTGTTAATTTACTAACACATTTAAAGTTGGAATTCTCAGCACCAGGCCACCCTGAAGACACCAACTAGGAGCAAATAAAACGATTTCTTTAGTGAATAGTCTTCTGTCTTTGCTCCTTTTGAGAGAACTGACTTTATGGTTCTAAACAAGAAGTAGTTCTACTTTCAAATGCTGCCTGGTCTCAGATGTTGAATAATTTATCCCAAGCCTTGAAAGCCAAACTGGGCAGTCGCGTGGATCCCGGAAAACAGCACAATAACATGACCTTTAAAAGCCAAAGTGAATTTTAAAAGAGCCCCCCTTCTTCAATGGAGGAAAAATAAATGCCTTCTGAACCCAAATCGGAGCCAACCTTGATTTGGAGTTTGCATTGCCTTTGATATTTTGGATATTTTTTTGTTCTTTTGTGTGTGTGTGTGTGTGTGTGTATGTGTGTGTGTGTGTATCTTCTTCCAAAATGTTTCCATGTTCATTGCAGAACTTGTCCTTGATCTGAACAAAATTGGTACAATAAAAACATGGCAAAAAGAGGCTTAAAGTTGATTTGAGATGGGATAAAGTCATCTCATTCTTAACCGCAGATTAATACTTGAAAGACTAATTAAAATTGCACCACTGTGAGGTAATAAAAAAAACGAACTTAGCGCAAACCAATCTTTGTTTTTATCAGAAACTGCCCGATATTTCACAAATATCTGAGTTTAAGCATGCCCAAAAAGTAATTATTTTAAAATGAATGAATAGTGTTCTTTCAGTGGTCTCATCTTCAGTATATTACAATCAAGACTAACTGTCCCATATCTCTGAATGGGTCTCGTCTTTCATTAAAACGGAAAAATTTTAATTTCAAACCATTTATGAACCTCCACTAAACCTTACTTCATTATTGGTGTTGACCTTAATCACATTAAATGATTTTCTCCACCAATGAGCCTGTTATCAGAGGAAATTACAGCTCAATGCTTCTACTTTGAATACATTTAAATGTGCTGGTGAAAAGAAGTCCATTAGGAGTTTTGTGTTTCAATATATTTTACATAACTCAGTATAATAGTCAGTGGTGATCCCTTAGTGAGAGGATTTTCAATGACCTAGTTACAAGCACAAATGTGTCCAGTGTTTGATATAAAGCCAATTTGTTCAGAGGGACCAATTTCACATCATGTTGAAGAATAACCATTGTTTTCCCATTGAAATCAACTGATCAATAAAGTCATAATGTGTTATCATATAGGAATAAATTCAATTTTTTTCACAGATTGAAGTGAACAAATCTCAATTGTATTGCATCATCGTACTAGGGATGTGATGGTTATTTGGTTATTCAAAAAGTGTGATTATTCAGGTCACAATGTGAGAACTAAAAGGGAATACAATTTTAGGAGCAAAAATAAGTCAATCTATACTCCAAATCTATACTCTTATCTGCACTGACGGCCCTGTGCGGCATTAGTTGGCAAAAACCAATATGCTTAACGCTAACATTTGAAACTGTGGCATAGTTGCAATAAAAAAACTCAGGTAAACAGTTGAAGAAAGAGCAACATAAAAGGGCTTTTTACAACTGGCCAATGCATTAAACTTTTCTGAGTTGGCACAACTCTGATACTTAACAATAAATCCTTTAAGGATTTTTTTTACCCTAAAGAAAACAAGTACGTGGGGGTTCATACCACATCTGCAGCAGCGATTGTTTTTTTGTTTTGTTTTTTTTCTGTTAATGAAAACTCCAGAGGATTGAATGCATAATATCACTTGTCACTCACAACTTTTCTTCATTTTTCTCAAGCCATTTAATTCGGTCTCGTCTTGCTGACTCGGAAATAATTTTCTGTTGTGTGAAATTGCCTTGTGTTTCAGTGGAACATAAACAGGTTTCATTTGGCCAATTACTTCTATTTGTGGAGGTAGCTGCACCTGTGCAGCCATTTAGCCTGTAATGGAGCAGGTGTCGGATGCACTCAGCCGTATGGGAGCTGTATGCACCAAAAGTTTCACAGCCTCACAAATACAAGTCTGTTACAAGTAAATATAATATTTACAACAGGGAAGGTGTTTTGTTTACAATGGAGACCGTTATTAAAAGTTATGCATCTACTTCCTGTTCCCTTTTTTTTTTTGGTGCTTGGACAAGTAAAACAGCATGAGCAATATATTGATAAAGAAAGAATATTATTATCAAGTATATTGTGCTTAATATCAAAACTGAAAAAGTGGAAAAAAAAAAAAACAAAAAAAAAAACAGGATAGAAACTTGCAGTGTCAGGTATAAGGTAATATTTCTGCACTTGGTGCAATATTGAACTTCAACCAAGAAGTTAATAGGCATCTTTAGAACAATTTTGAGGGAT
>JACM01017597.1:0-27238 GCA_000787095.1 Periophthalmodon schlosseri
GAGTGGGTAAATGAGAAGGGAAAACATACATATACTATAACATGGTTAAACATGGGTAATGCAGCTCTACTTGTGTACAAGTCGCTCCATGGCCTAGCACCAAAGTACATCTCCCACATGTTGGTGTCATATAAACCATCTCACACTCTGAGGACTTCAGGGACTGGCCTCCTGCTGGTGCCCAGAGTCAGGACTAAACATCGGGAGTCTATGCAGCTAAAACCTGGAACAGTCTTCCTGAAGATGTGAGACAGGCCTCTACTTAATCTACTGTTTAAATCCAGGCTCCAAACGGTTCTGTTTAGCTGTGCATATGACTGAAAGGTTTTTATTCTGCACTCTTCTCTTGTTTATTTTATGAAATAAACTTAAGATTATTTATGTTTTGATTTGTTGTATTCTGATTTTAATGTATTTCTAATTCTGTAAAGCACTTTGAATTACTTTGTGTACAAATTGTACTATACAAATAAACTTGCCTTGCCTTGTTAAAAGCTAGCTGTTAATAGCAAGTGTTACATGATCAAAGCAGACATAATTTTATATCTACATTTTATTGAAATGTTGACCACCAGTCTATTACATGTTTGTATTTTTGCAAACTATGTCCAAAATAAAAACAGCATCTATATAAAATATATATTACATTGTTTTGGTACATTGACATAAACATTTTGCTCCAAAGACAAACATCCTATAGCAGTCACAAAAGCTCTGTACATTATATAAAACAAAATCAAACCAAAAATATTGTCACATGGAAAAAATGTACAATTCATAACCAGCTTTCTCCAATGAGAAAGGGACAAAGATGTCACCTGAGGCAACCATCTACAGTTTCAGTCCTGGTTGAAACTTACTAAGCAAATAATACGCAAACTCACACACACACACACACACACACACTTAAACAATTGGGCAAACAAATCCATGTAAAGTGAGAGACGGTACTTCCTGGTCAGAGATACTGGGCTGAATTAAATGTACAGTTTCAGTGAAAGATGACACCGTTCGGCTAAAAGCTAATTATAGCAACAGGTGTTTTTTGAATAGAGGCGACTCTGAGCCTATACATTATTGTCTTAAAGCAGTGTGTTTCAGCTGGTGTGGATGTTACAGACAATTCAGGGACTTTCAATGAATTCAAGGGTACAGGCATCAAACAAAGTAGAAAGAGTTGAACATATCATTAACAATATTAGAATTTCAATTATTTGCATACATTTGTGGCACATATTTGTTCTGTTATGCAATTTCCTGTTCCCTTTGAACCACTTTTGGTCCTGAACCACCAGTTAAAAACCACAAATTAAAAAAGCTAAACTTTTGTTGGACAAAGTGGATTGGCTAAGTAGCAGTCAATATAATAATGGCTTGATATTACATTTGAAACAAAAACATTTACTGTTTACAAAGGTCCCTTCAAATCGGAGTCTCTTTGGAGGCTTTCCCCCTTTCAACAACATAATAACAAAAACAACAAGAACAAAGAAACAAATATGTGCAAATAATGAAGGAAAATGAACATAACAGTAATTGGTTTAGACGTAATCTTTGCGGTCATACCCTCCGCTGCTCCGGGGGGCAGAGTAGGCCATCCTGGGGGGCTTGTACTTCTGCTCTTTTGGTGGACAGCTGGTGCACAACATGGCTCCTCCTAGTAACAGCAAGGCAGCTGCACCCCATCCGATGTACAGTGATGCTCCCAGCTCCCTCTTCTGAGCACTTATCATTACCGGGTTGTAGAAATCTCTGATGGTCACACTGGCCGTCCAAGACACAGGAATCAACACCAGAAGTCCTCCCAAAATGAAGAAAATTCCAGCTATGATCATGACTTTGGCTTTGGAGGCTTCATCTTCGATACAGTTGGTGCATTTGGCTCCCACGATTGAAATCATAACGCCAAGGATGCCCAGGATGATGGAAATGATAGTCATAGCTCGAGAGGCCTGCAATTCTTGAGGTAAAGCCAGTAAGGAGTCGTACACTTTACACTGCATTTGCCCTGTACTCTGGACCACACAGTTCATCCAGAGGCCTTCCCAGATGGTCTGTGATGTGACAATGTTCGCGCCAATAAAAGCAGTCACCCTCCACATTGGCAAGGCGCAAGTCACAATAGCTAGGATGAAGCCTACGGCACCCAGCGCGATGCCAACTATCTCCATTCCCATTGACATTTTGGTGAAGGTTTGTTCTTCTAAAGGCAAAAAAAGAGCTCTCAAAATCTGTCTTGTTCAGGTGGTTCTGTGGAGTCGTGGCACCTGTTCAAGGGCGTATGTGTCTAAGAGATGATGCTATAGGAACGGCTTTATACCTCAAGGGAGTAACAGCAAGGAGGGGAAAGGGAGAGAGGAGGGGGGGAGGAGTCATTCTAAATGAGCACCTGAGCACACACAGAATAGAGTGGAGGAAGGGCACAGAGTGTGGTCAGTAAACAAATTAGACAAACTGAATAGTAGCCCATCTTTAATGTTTTGTATATGGTTTGAAGTGGGGTGTGTTGTAATGAATGATCTGAGATGATTGGAAAAACCCAATGCACTCAAGTTAAGTATTTAACTGAACGTGGCAGGAGAAGAAGAAGAGTACCAAAAGTATACTAGAAGTAACAATAGTGGCAATGCTATTTGCAATACTAAAGTTGTATTTCACTGTCAATAAAATGAAATGAAAGAATTGAAATGTGAACACAGGAAGCACTGGAGGTTAAGGGTAGTCATAAAATACTTGACTTGATAATATCTAACTATAGCTAGAAATCGTGCAGATAAAAGTGCATGTTGTACAGCACTTGGAAAACCAAACTGAAATCCTAATTTAGTGTTTGTGACTGTTGATGCAACAGGATCTAGCTACAATAGATCTGAGCATAACATTTTGTCAGGGGTGAGTAGTACTCACTTACATTTACTTGAGTAACTTTAAAAAAAAAAAAAAAAACTTTTCAGAATAATTTTCTAGCAGCACACTTTTACTCCTACTTGAGTAACATTTCTATTGAAGTAATAGTACTCTTACCTGAGTAAACATGTTGGTTCCTCTTCTCACTGTGACTAAGTCTACAAGTGACAAAACCTTTAAGTTGACAATATGAAATGATTTGAACATTTATGTTTCTTGCAGCGCTCCTTCAGATATGATTCTATCCTTTGAAAAGACCAGATTTAACTCTTAAGTTACTCTTACTTGAGCAGCGCTTTACTTTTACTTGAGTAATTTATTGGACCACTACTTCGTACTTCTACTTGAGTAATATTATTTTAAAGTAAAGTTACTCTTCCTACTCTCCCCACTTCTGCATTTTGTTTTGTATCAGTTTAATAACATTGGCATGTAAATGTTATTGTTTTATTTGTAAAAGACTTAAAGGGGTACATAAGATTTGTATTTCAATATAAACAGGACCTACAGGATAGCTGTGCCCTCAGATACGATGTTCAAATCATGTACAGCTTTTACTGATAACAATTTAAATGTGAATTTATTCTTAATTTCAATGATGGCCTAGTTGTTTATGCTATAATTTGGCGTTTTGGTTTTCAAGACGTTTATCCAATCAGAAAGCAGGATGACCCTTGCATGAGTTTCTCATTTGGGTTGCCAGTTTCAATGCTGAAATCCAGTTGGTTAAAACATAAAGGACTCTCTCTGGCCGTGTCCCAATTCGACGGTTGCACACTCCGAAGTACCATTCGAAGTACCATTCGAAGTACCATTCGAAGTACCGTTCGAAGTACTGTTTGAAGTACCATTTGAAGTACCGTTCAAAGTACCTGTCTGACAAAGGGTAGCACCCGTCTGAGCTTTCACATGGGACATATTCACCTTATTCCAGAAGTTGCCGTGGGCGCCGTCATTCAGGTTGCATTATTTTGCATGGGGCTGCATCTTGACAGCAAATAAGTTCTATAGGAACTACAGAGCCGTTTTAAAGCCTCCCAAAGATTCATTGCAGTGTTGACTTGTTGGTGCACATACACATAAAACATTTTACACAAATCAACCTACTTTATATCATATTTTAGCTGCAAAACTTTTCTCAAATTCTCCATTGAAATGAATGGGATTCCCACAAAGAAAGTGCGGTTTACTAGCATTTAGAGGCAAAAGTGGGTTGGGGCGGAATATGGTCAATACTGAAACTTGTATTTATCATCAATGCAGATTAAGACACTAGCAGGTTCGGTTCTGACTGTAGTTCCCTTTCTAAACCAGCAAGAGCAGAGGCTACATATTCTACCTTTAAGTCTGTTGTATTACACACACTATAGAAAGTAAGTACTCTGTGAGTATAACAATATACCTTACAATGTGCCTTTAATTGATAACATTCAGCCCCAAATTGCAACATAATATCAATTCTGATAAATATCTATAATAATAATAATAATAATATAATTTTCTCAAGACATAACAGCCACATTATAATAACTTGGTATGAAACTAATATTACTTTTTACAATCACAAAAAAGTGCAGCACAGACAATACGCAATCAAAAGAGTCAAAAGACCATATGTCCCAGTCCTAATGGTGAGCCTTCAGAGTGGTGGTTAAATGTAACCCCCCCGTGGCCCTCAGAGCCATGTTATTGGTCCAAACACAAAGACAAAACAAACCTATAGGACTTTGTGTGCATTGTTTAAACTCTGTGCTTCCCATCACTCTGGTTTCGACAGTTGGGATTTAGTTTTGGAAAAATGATCTGAGGGCTCTGAGAAACTAGAGGACCTACACCTAAAGCAAATAGGAGTAAGAGACACCTTCAGTACACAGACATGGAACATCTAAGTATCAGCACAAGACTTTGACCAAACAATTACCACAGATACGCAGTGGAAGTTCGTGCAAAAACTGCTGAGTAATCATTTCAGAAGAATACAGAAAAGGGTTCCCTTTTTGTAAGTAAAGGTCATTTAATTGAATGGAAACCAATTGTCTGTAACTGCATTATAAAACTTACTTCTATATGGCTATTGGAAAAAGAGAAGTGAAATATTAAAGGTGGACAAACTTTTGTGTTGGAGATTCACCACCTGCATGTCTCCATGCAAAAAAAAAAAACAAGCATTCTTTTATGATTGGATTGCCTCTCCATAGATCTGACTTGTAACTTGACATGGTGGTGTCACCTGCTTCTCTTCATGGAGAGATAAGATTATACTATACTGTGGAACATTCCAGGCAAAGCAATAACTTCTCCATGGAAAGAAGCAGGTGGCTAAGTTAAGTAACACATGGGTGCCTTTAAAGAGAATTTGTCTGAAGAAGGGCTTGACCCCAAAATGTCACATTGTGGTACTATTAAAATAATTAAAAAATTGGGAGCTCCCAATTGGAGTTTTACAATTTTTGTCTCTGGACCAAGCACGCAGAGTCAACTTTAGTCTCTATCTACCAGTACTGCCTTTAAAGAGGAGAAATTGAAAACTGCTATATAAATTATCTAAAAGTCACACACATTATTACTATGCAATGATAAGTTCATTGTAGTATAAAGTACCAATAAGTACAAGTACAAAAAATCCCATTTGTGATTAAAAGGCAACAGATATAACACAAGCTCTTGCAATCTTATGCCCACAACAAGGAATATCAAATCACTAATGAAACCTTAGTAATGATCTATCTAAAGAAAAAAAGGTAAAAAAGAAAGTTGAGTATATAAGTAATAGATGTGTTTGTCTTTGACTCAGATGCCCTCCCTGCTGTTGTTTTCAGGATTTCAGCTCTGGCCACGTCCTTGCTTAATCAAAACAAAGAACTTAAACAAAAACTCACTGTGTCCACATACTGTAGACAGAGCTCCACTAAATGCTGACATCATAGGGCTGTTTTCAAGTGTCATATTTTATTTAGAATAAAAAAAAACCAAAAACATCCTTCAATGTTTGAATAGAGACTATTTAAAAAAAACTTTGATAAAGTGTTACAGAAATCCTATTTTCTGATAAATCACCTTTTTAAATTTTCAACCATTAAAGTTATTATTTACTGACGCTGCGGTTTATTAAAGGTGTAATATGTAACTTTTCTGGTGAGGCCTTTTAGCAATAAAAACACCAGTAATGCAACACAACTTTGTGCACCTATTTGAATATTCATACATGCATGCAAGTCATTCCCATCATCTTTGAAGCTATATGTGTTTTAGCCTCTACTGAACTTCCTCATTCCTTAGTGCCCCCTCTACTTTGTTTGCACAGAAATATAGACTGAATAACTCCTACTTGCAGGGGTACTTGTTTAACATGGGCCCAATTCAGAAAAAGGGCCTCCCTAAGTCTGTAATGTGCATTTATAGAAAACATAGTGCATGCCACCCAAGATATAGTTTTGAACTAGCACCCAAACTTTCCGCTATACTCCTGGCCCTACTTACACACAGCCTATTTAAAAAGAGTTTATAAAAGAAAACTTTGTTGAGTTCTAAACCCACGTACTGTAGATTGAATGTGATGAAGATTTGCCTTTATTCAAAACAGTACAATGTCGGTATCAGGGTGTGTAGACTGTAACCAGTGGATTTTGACAGAAACTGCACAATGCTTATCTAATTTACTGACATGTACCGGATAATAGTGTGGTTTAGTATTGAGTAATTACAAGATAAGGTTACAGAGTAAAAAAAAAAAGGTTTATTATAATATAAGATAAAATGCAATCAAACAGAAAATGACATACAATGACATAGAGATTTACATTACATACAAGCATTATGTTTAAGCAAATACAGGCAATACATTTACTTTAGTCCTTTCATATACAAGTCAGCCATTTCACTTCCTACTGGACCCCCATTTCACAAAGTTGTATAATATTTCTAATGTGTGACTCAGTTTGGACTTTGTAATCCTTGTCACAGGACCAGCAAAGAAGACAGCCTGTGGAGTCAACAAATGAATATACAGAAATTGCTTTACCAACAAAAAAGATCCAAGAAGTATCCACAATTGACTGTATACACTGATCAGTACATAATAAATATAAGTCTGGAACAGTGTCCTGAAACAAAGTCTTTCAAATGTATCTTACCAAAACTGGTCTTAAACTACTGCCAGTGCTTTTAACCAGGGGTAATTGTAAACAGTCACTGCCTTTTCTTTTTCACAAAGACATCTGAGAGCATCACAGCTGATTAATCAGGCGTATCATGTGACCACTGTGGCCATGGTGAATCGCAGGTTTCCAGGATATTTCAGACAACAAATAAACAAATCTCCAAAACTCCAGCTTCTGGTCTTCCATGGTCTGCAGTCCTCAGGGTTCAACAGTGGGGAACAGGTGAAGCATAGTCTGATCCAAAAGATGAGCGATGGTTGTGGTTAAGAAATGAGTTATCAAAATGCAGTTTCAGGCTTGACCACTATAGCTAATAACAGAAAGTTGGTCATAATTTTCTGTTGTATTTTCAGCAAGTACAGATGTCCTCCTCTTCACACATAATCCTTCCTGTTATATGAGCTCTGAGCCACTGATCTTGGCGCCGCCGAATACGCCACTCGACTTTGGGGGGGAATGCTGTACTTGAAGGTCTTTTCTTCTTGTGGGGGGCAACTACAGCAAAGGATACACCCCCCGATCATGAGCAGAGCAGCAGCGGCCCATCCGAGGTACAATGCTACCCCGATCTCCATCTTCTGCCCAGACGGGATTATGGGACTGTAAAACTCAACCACAATTGTATTTGCCGACCAAGACACTGGAACAAGCAATGCGAGGGATGCTGTTATGAAAGCCCCTCCTGAAGAAGCCATGACCCGAGCTTTCACCCCTTCGTCTGGGATACAATTGGTGCACTTGGCCCCCACAGTTGCGATCAGAAGTGCAAGGATCCCAATGATTATAGAGACTACGGTAAGTGCCCGGGCGGCTTGGAGGTCTTGAGGTAGAGCGAGCATAGAGTCGTATACTTTACACTGCATTTGCCCTGTGCTCTGGAACACACAGCTCATCCATAGGCCTTCCCAGTAAACTTGAGCGGTCACAATGTTGGCGCCAATGAATGCAGAAACCCTCCACATAGGAAGGGCGCAGCAAACAATACTCAAAATCCATCCCAAAGTGGACAACGTGACACCAACGATTTCAAGAGCTAAAGACACCATTGTTTCTCTGGAAAAATATTACAACCGTCTGGAAAATCAAAATCCAGAATCTCACAATTTTGCGGTGGCTGTATTGTCCTTTGCTGAGAACTCCAAAAAGTCCTGTCTTATCTTCAATCTTCCGTCACAAAAATGCTTTTTTTAGTGCACGTCGACTGTGATATTTCCTCTTGCCCGATCAACCTTATCTACTTATTGTTTTATTGCTCAACGGTCAAGCCCACTTGCGGAGTGACATCATTTGGTAAATTCATCCAATCAGATTGCGGCGTGCTCCTGTGTGTGTGTGAGAGAGAAAGGAAGGACCACAATGTGCTTTTTTTAAATAAAGAGTCATTTTATGGGTTGACCCTTTACCCATGGTAGTGCGGGGCGTGTCTTGTTTATTGCTGTCAGGAGGTAATGAGTGTCCAAGGCAAATGCTTGTTATAGTTGATGGGTGACCACGCGCACATCGCACAACATAAAAAACATGGCTTTTTTTGTACATGTATGAACTAAAAGGTGAAATTAAGTTGCTGCTGCTACTGTTTTTGAATATATTTGAGTACTGGTAAAACAATTTATGGGTAAATAGCCTTCATTTGGGTCATGGTGCATTAAGGTTATGACGTCAATGATTAACTAGTTCTAAAAACAACTTTTATGGAGAGGTTGGCCTGTGCTTAGTTCATTTCTGCCATGCGTTCAATCTGTTGCTATCAGTGATGCAAAACATAGTGTATTTTAACGTTTTCAATCTATCTTGTTAGCAATTCAACTGCAAGGAGTAAGAAGCTAGGTATCTGGAAATATAGATCAGAAAAGATGTAAAAATGTAAAATGAAAAAAAAAAAAAACACAGATCATTTGTCGAGCCAACTCAGATGGAAAAAGTCAAGTGAGGAAGCAAACATATATGGTCATCAAATATTGTAAACTTACTGGTAAGGTAATTTGGGTTGAAATTATATTGGGCACAATTCCTGGAAACATCAGATGTATGGTATATATCTAAAATAACCATTTGTCATGATTGAAGCCATTTTGGAAAAACTCTACGAATTCCTACGTAAAGATACTAATTATTCTAACAGCACATTTCAGTTGATGTTCTGAAATGTTCATCAAAAACAAACCTGGAGGTTTGTTTTGTTTCATTCACACATTTAATACACAGACCCTGCATATTTAGACTGAGTTCTCCTCTCAAACTGAAAACACTCCACCTTATATTCTCCCGTGGTAATATAGGAAGTGCTCCACTGTGTTTTTAAACACACATACACATACACCTTCACTAGAATCATTTGGATAATTTCAGCCCTGGAATTGACAATCTCCACTAAACAAAAGGTAAAAGGTAGCTGTTAACTTGAAAACTACGCTTCATGGCATCACAAGGTAGAACAGAGCATTTTAGGCTTTGAAAATATAGACAGGCTAGAGTTACTCAAACATGTGTGAATGAAACAAAGCTCCAGGTATGTTTTTGAGGAGGTAACAACATTATAACATGGCTTAAAGCTCACAAAAGTCAATTTTGCATAATATAGGACCTTTAAGCAATTTCTTTTCCTGTGTACTGAGTGTCACTGCGTTGTGTTAGTTAAGCTAATTCACCTACAGGAGCTATATACACACTGCACTCCATGGTTTTATTGCTGCCTGATACAGTTTAAATACAATAACAATTAGCAGCAATTAGCAGAACATGTTTGCTAAAGAATAACACCAGATAACCGGATAAAGTGTGATTATTTATAATAATTGTGAGCTATAAGAAGTAAACAACTTAAGTCACATGTCACAGCCAATCTAAAGAGCTAAACTAGTGGTCTGGGCTTTCAGTACTACTTCAAGGATCAAGTTTGAACCCTGTGAAGAAAGATAAACATAGCAAGTTGTTAGCATTGTTCAGCAACTTTTTACTGTGCTTCTCTCAACTTATGTTTCCTTTTGGTGAAATGACATAGTTTTACAGTGTCACATACTATATATGTATTCAAAATACAAGTAAACTGGCGCAATGCTTGATGATCAAAAAACAACATGGAATTATGTTTGTGTAACCTTCTGCATAGCTACAGTAGCCATGAGACTGATATGACTATGTTTTTACAGCTGCCTCATTAAACTCAGCATGAATGTTTGGCACTGTACAAGTAGGATTACCACAATGGGCCGCTTGGAGGTCTTGAGGAAGAGCGAGCATAGAGTCATATACTTTACACTGCATTTGCCCTGTGCTCTGAAACACGCAGCACATCCATAGGCCTTCCCAGTAAACTTGAGCAGTCACAATGTTGACGCCAACTTATGTTTCCTTTTGTTGAAATAAAATAGTTTTACAGTTTTATATAATAAATATAATACAAGTAAACTGGCGCAATGCTTGATGATCATAAAACAAGGTGGGATTATGTTTGAACTACCTTCTGAGTAGCTACAGTAGCCATGAGACTGATATGACTGTGTTTTTACAGCTGCCTCTTTAAACTCTGCATGAATGTTTGGCAAATACATAGTTCTACGTATGTTCACACTTTACAAGTAGGATTACCACAATGCTACAGTTATTTGCTGTCAAGATCGGCAGCCCCAATCACATCTCCATGGAGACCAACAGGTAGCAGACCGTTACATAGTGCACCTTTAAATCCAATTCATAATTTAAATAAAGTCTGCATGACATATCTTCCTTAAATGCACAAATATTATTGATATCTTTTAATTTAATTATTTCAAATTTGTCACACCCTATTACACAACTGGGTCAGCTCAGTGGGACTTGGTTGCAGTATCATATATCGTCATCATCATCATCATCATCATCAAGTTAAATGGTGATCCCATGCAAATACCTGTGCCATAACGCCAATGTAAATTAATATTATTGGTAAATTATTATTTTTTGAGACCAGTAAAATAATATAGCCCTTCTTTGTGTGACAAAGTCAAGCACACATTTCCCAACTGAGTCAATAAAATGTACCTTAACCTTACAGATTTTACATTGCACCAGTAGTCTATTTCTCTAGCATTAGATTTCACAGACACGTCAGTACTGATGACTTAATCTCACATAAGCGTTGATAATTGAGTTTCGGTGAGTGCAGGATTATCTGTTTCCTTGTTTACTCAGAGGTGTGGACAGACTGTGGTGCGGGTAAATACTGTATCTATTCTTCCTACATGCTACTGCTGCTTAACATGACCTAAAATGAAATGTGGTAATAAGTTATGTATTGTGTCATTACCTGGTTTGTATGATTGAGTAAGGGTTTATCAGATTGGGAAACTGTCGATTGCAACTAAGATAGAAGTAAGATAAATCCAGATGTCATAAAAGTATAAATTATGGCTCCAAAGTGGAAGTACTGATATCGAGAGACCAAGTCCAATGAAAGTAGGTTTTAAGGCTATTAGGAATCTCAGTGGAGCAGGGGTTGCCAGTAGGCGGCCCACTTGCCAAATCCCATTTGCCCACGATTTAAAAAAAATCTCCTGTGCAATGCAGACAGGGAGAATAAAAGCTTAATTGATGATTTGGTAGAACTGACAAACGTGAATTAAACATTGTTACCGTCTTTTTTGTTATGTTAAAACGAGAACATTTTCTCATTAAATCATAATAATTACAGGTTATACATCAATTACATTGTCACCCTGGAAAATGTAATTGAAGACCCCTGGTGTATAGTAAAAGAAGCTCATTTTTTATTTCTTCAATATGTGTTCAACCCAATGCCCCCTGTTGTTACAAATCTAACATAAATAAGACAGAATTGGACATTTTCTGTTTTAGAATGGACAGGAGAAAGGTTCACATGATAATATAAAATGTATGGCTGTTATTTTGTTTAAAACAATCATATAATAAAGAAGAAAATCTTTGAAATTGGGACTGAGTCTTTTCTTTAGTATCAAAATTAAGTTTGAAATTGTAGTATTGTGCAATGCTGTTATGTTATCTCTAAAATCCATCCCTGTTACCAGAAAAGGGGAGCTGAAACTCACATGCAGCAGTCCAATCAGTCTACATAAAGTGATTTTGTACTTTTTATTTTCTGTTGTGTAACTTTGAGCAGTATTGCAAAAATCCAGCTTGCTGTAATGTTTGTGTCATTTTCTTATTTATTCTTCTAAGACACAATTACAATGGTTCTCTATAGTTGTGTTTTGCATGTTTACTAATATTCTCCAATAGAAAAGGAGCAGGCCAGTCTCTGTGTCACTGATACTGCTGACCTCATAAACCAGGACCTGCCCATGTTTAACTGCTCTTTCTGTTTGAGCAGCAGTATCGCCACAGTCTATTCACTGCATTAACCCATCACTGACTTTTCACTTTACATGGGGCTTTCCATTGTCAGGGTTTCTTAACTCATTCTCCACAGGGGCACTGCTCATAAAAAAAGAAGACTAATTTAGTTAGTGATAACTAACTAAACTAAGTTTGTTCTTAGAAAAGCCTTTAAAATGGCTTCTGTGAAATGTATGGACACACAGTTTAGTTGTAACAGATGGTGATAAACATTCTCAGTTTTATATTCTTTTGTATACGGGGTAATGAAATGAGTTGACATTCATGTTCTGTGGTGTGGTCTACAGCATTTTTCAAATCGAGAACTGAGTCTTTTCCTATGTATCGCAATTAAGTATGACATTTTTGCGCCAACCATCTGTGGCAAAAATCTCATGTTGCATTTTCTAATTGTGCTCCAAATGATTTTTCATAAATGTTGAGGGAAGACAACTTAAATGTATGCATGTAAAGTGTGTGCATTGATCTTGAGTCATATTTTACAGTACGTGCTACTGGTAAAAAAAAAAGTTACATTTAAATTGGGCAAACCTAATAATTGGATATTTAATGGCTTATTACAAACTACCTAGAACAAATACGTGAAAGCAAATTTCATCATTTCTTGCGTCATTCTATATCTTCATTTTGACCTAAATATGCGATCACCACACCTCCTGGGCCACAGTATCAATGGAAGATCTGCATGTGTCCCAGTAACTCTCTCAACTTTCAAATCCAGGGCACACCTCACTAGTGCAGCTGTAACATGATGATGATGTTTGAAACCTGCTGCCCTCTAATGGACAGAGCTTCAACTTTAGAGGTTTTTCTTTGGTTCCAGGAAGCGTTGCAAAATCCTTACAGACACACACACACACATACACACACAAACACACACACACACACACACACACACACACACACACAAACACACACGCATCGTCATGATCTGAAAATGACCCCATGTTGTATTCGACCCTGATACTATTCCTCTGGACTACATGAACAAAGTCTGTGTTCATTCACTTAACAATTACCCTTTTGTGAATGTGGCAAAGAGGTCCCCAATGAACTATATTTCAATCTCACTAGTGCTTTTCATCTTTTTAAATATCTTAACTTTAAATTTTACATGCAAAGAATCATATCTGTCCAACGAAATATCAAAAATAACTGTTGACTGCTAAGATTCACATGAATTGAATTGTTATGGGTCAGTCATTAGGGTGACTACCTGACCCTCTTTTGCGATAGTTCAAAACAGCCATTTGGGCCCCTGCCCCATCCCACTTATTTTGAAAATGTTCCACTTTTTCAATGATGCCACATGAATTGTACAAAAAGTGAGATTACTGGCTTTTTGTAATATGTTAGCACTAATTATTGCTATTCCAATTTCTCTCTGATAAAAGCTGAAAATCATACGGTATTATTTCAGTTATTATCTAGTCTGTCCCACCGCATTCAACAACGTACCCCTCTTTTTCTCCAATATGAAGTGGTCACCCTATCTGTTATTGGATATGGATTTATGACAAAAACAATATTCTCCAAATGACCTAAATGCATTTGGTATTTATTTTGTAATTTAATGAATTTCTAAAACATTATGAACATTCAAATCGATGAAGCAACTTTTCCAACAATGCTATTAACAACATCAAGTATGTAGGACCAGTGACTCATTGTCATTGTCAAACAAATAGCTATCAATATTCATGCCATGATGAAAAGAGACACCAGTCCCTGTCCCATGACATCATCATGTCATTACTAACCAGAAGCCCATATTTGGTCATGGTGGCTTCCCAAACACAGCCATTGTCATCTAAAATATCTTTGTGTCCCTTCCTATTACTTAAGGTGAAACTTGAGATGAAGAATGGAAACTTTTTAAAGTAATGAATGCAGAGCTATAAAGATTTGTTCACTTTAAGAATCATTAAAGGTACACCATACTGATTAAATGGAATGAATACAGTGTGACACTATAGAATAAAGCATTCACAAAAAATATGTTCAAAAATAACAGTATTTAATCAGTCATTAACTTTGCAATAATAGCTGCAATAAATCGAGCTCTCATTGGTATGTCGATATTGTTATGATTTTTGGTTGAGACACAGATTAAAAAATAAAAATAAAAAATAATAACCAAATGTGTATGGAGCTAAGAAACCAAAGAATTGGGTATTTGTGAGTAGGTCTAAAATGCCAAAAGGATTATAAAGTTTTATTATTTGATTTATTTACATTTACAACAGAAAATTTGTAGTTGTATAGAGAGAATGGTGTTTTCCCATTTTGCATACAGAAGGCACAGGTGGGGGTTGGTCAGCTACACCACATGAGGTGCATCTGAGGGTGTGACCAGCAGGTCCCAGCAGATTGTTTTGCCTTTTCTTCTTTTTCTTTTTTTAGCTCCTCCCCTTTTCACAGAAGAGATCATATCCACCTGCTCTTATGTGTCCTCACTCAAACAAACTCACAAACTCACCTGACTGCAGCAAAGATCGAGACTCTCCACAAATCTATTTTTGAGGAACTTTTACACCAGCTTTGTCAAATCAAACATGGTGTCCACGGGCCTACAGATGCTGGGCGCTGCCCTGGGAGTGATAGGATGGATTGGCGTTATCATCGTCTGTGCTCTCCCCATGTGGAAAGTCACTGCCTTCATTGGGAGCAACATTGTCACCTCACAGACAATCTGGGAAGGCATCTGGATGAATTGTGTTGTCCAAAGTACTGGTCAAATGCAATGTAAGGTCTATGATTCTATGCTGGCCTTAAGTTCTGATCTCCAAGCTGCTCGAGCTCTCACCATTGTCGCCATTGTGGTTGGAGTCATGGGAATTCTGCTTGCTGTTGCTGGGGGCCAGTGCACTAACTGTGTGGAAGACAAGGACTCAAAAGCCAAAGTTGGAATCGCTGCAGGGGTGGTTTTCATTGCTGCTGGGGTCTTGTGTCTCGTTCCTGTATGCTGGACTGCCCATACCATTATCAGTGACTTCTATAACCCTATGCTGGTCAGTGCTCAGAAGAGAGAGCTAGGTGCGGCCCTCTACATCGGGTGGGGGGCGTCTGCACTCCTGCTGATTGGAGGTGGGATGCTCTGTTGTGGATGTCCCAAAAAGGATGATGGGCCCTACACGGCGAGGTACAAGGCTGCAAGATCAGAGGCATCAGCAGCTGCGTCTTCAAAGGGTTATGTGTAAATAATTTAGCTGTTTAAACGGACAGAATGGTGCTAACCTGGTTTGATTAATGGTCAACTGTGGTGTGTTGTAAAGTAAAATGAAAAACCTCATGTGAGAGAGGTTTAGAAATGAGCAGTTAACAAAGGAACCACACCTAATGGGAGATTTAAGGCTTCGTATGCACCACTGTGTTTTTGTGTCTTCATCATAACTTCACAACATGTGTCATTGTTCACATAGGCTTTTTTTTAAACATGGGAAATTGTAAGATGTTAAATGTTTGTTAATGTTACTATTTTTTATGTTGCTCTTTGTCTCATTGCAAAGTCACTCTTTTGAATGTGTTTATAATTGTCTGTGATTAAAATGTTGCACTATAAATAAATATTTTGGTTACAAATGCTTAAAAACTAATTTGTTTCATAATCTTTACACAATAGTAGGACCTAGATGTAGAACTGGTACTTATAGTAGCAATAGTCACAGAAGTACTTGTAATTACTAGATGTAAGAAAACAGGCATAAACTATGCATCAGCGGCATCAGTCAAAATAAGGACACAGGCACGTTGAAAATCCACTTCAACGTCATCCAAGACACATCTATTGTCTCTTGTTTTTGGTTTAGCAGGTTTGGGTGCGGCACCAAATTAAACCGCTCAAGCTGAAAAACTGGTTTCTGTTCAGGGGCCTATAGGCAAGGTAAAGTGAGTCACAGGAATACAACGGCTGTTTGTGGAGAATGAGCAGTGAGGGATTCTGGGAAATTATGGCCATAATATTTGAAGTTTGTAGCTTTGAATCCAATGACTTATTAATTGTTCCTGGGGAAATCAGACAATCAACGCTGGAAAAAAAAAAAAAAAAATTAAAAGGAGGACTAAATATAGCACAAAATATTATAGGGATAAACATAGTAAAGTGTTTGGTAGCATCTACACAGCAAACCAAAGTTTAAAATATGGATACACATGTATTTATTGACAAAACATGCTATTAAACTACATACAGTGTTCCTTATGGCTATTTAGGGTTGAGGTTGAGATAAATTCTTTCACTCAACCATTGTCATTTGAATGTATGAGCCCTGCCTGTGAAGTCCAGTGTTTGTCTGCAGCCTAGACCCGGTCTGTGTGATAACAGGTGGGATCTATGCCATTGTTCCCGCTCTGAGCATTGCTTGAGGTAACAAAGACTATACGCATCGAGAACAATGACCCCAGACAAAAAAACTAGGAGCTTTTGGATATCAGGTCTCCATCTTTTGTGCTCCAACTCCACCCTTAACCAGAAAGAGAGGCAGTCCAACTCTTATTAAAAGACCAGCAAAACCGATAGACCATTTTAAAGCTGTGAACCCTTAAGTCTTCACAGACCCGTCCCAGAGGACTGTAACAATGGCTTCTCAGGGTCTCCAGATTTTGGGTGTCCTGCTTGCGTTCATCGGCTGGTTGGGTACGATCATCACCTGTGCTATGCCTATGTGGCGGGTGACTGCTTTCGTTGGGGCTAACATCGTAACTGCTCAAGTTATTTGGGAAGGCTTGTGGATGACCTGTGTAGTCCAAAGCACTGGCCAGATGCAATGTAAGGTGTACGACTCTTTGCTAGCACTGCCTCAGGATCTCCAAGCAGCTCGGGCGATGGTGATAATATCAATAATAGTTGGGATTTTTGGAGTGCTCATGGCCATAGTTGGAGGCAAATGTACAAACTGCATTGAGGATGAAGCGTCAAAGGCCAAAACGTGCATCGTATCTGGAGTGATTTTTATCATCGCAGCTTTTCTGATCATTATTCCGGTTTCCTGGTCAGCTCATGCAGTGATAAGGGACTTTTATAACCCCATCCTGACCCAGGCCCAGAGGAGGGAGCTGGGAGCGTCTCTGTATATCGGGTGGGGTGGGGCTGGACTGCAGCTGCTTGGAGGAGGCCTGCTCTGCAACAACTGCCCTCCCAAAGATGGCCGACCGTACATGCCCGCCAAGTTCATCCCAGCGAGGAGCATCTCCAACTCTAATGCAGACTATGTGTGAGTGAGGGATCAATATAGAACTGTGGTCCTAGCACACACCAGGTTCTAGTCAGTGAATTATAACTTGTTCTGAAGTAGGTTCAATGCAAGCCATACTGCCATTACAAATGTTTCTTTGTATATGTGTTGATTGAACGTGAGAAGGAATAATGTTAAAAAATATGCCAAAATGATTATCATCTTAGCCCATAAACACATTGAGGATCAAGGTATTTTTTATTTCATTCAATTTTATTTTTAAATTTTGTGTGTAGCTTGTAAGAAATGTAACATACTTCCGTAAAACAAAATACTAAAAATGACTTTAGTAATACTTTGGGTGTATTTGGTTTTTGACTGGACAATTTATTTTTAACTGTTGCAGTTTCTCTGTGTTGTTCTTGGTTTTCCTTAAACATAACGGAACATTTTGTGTACACTGATTGAATCAATGAACAATGAACAAAATAAACACATGTCACAAAGCTATAGATATTTACATGCACTTATATAATACAAACCACACTCACAGATAATGGGCCTTTATTGTTGTGAAACATAATTAACTTATTATAAATATTCTGTCCATGTTTTGTGGTGATCGATTAAAAAAAATTATAACTTGTATGTTTTCACATACATACATTTTCTGTTTGACTATCATATATTTATTGTTTGCACATTTGCTACTTTAGGATACACAATGTTTATATGTAACACATGTGTTGTGTATTTAAGGTAGCCACTAATTATTCATATTTACTTATTTTAATTGACTGCATTCACATACCCACAGACTTCACGGAAACACTGATGGAGACCCTGTGTATCTTTGCCCAGTACTTGCCGTGCTCTGCCCACCACTCCCCCTTACTCACTCTTGTGTTCAGGAATTTACAGTCAGAATCAGGTCTGAACTGGACCAGACCGGAGACTACAGTGGACCCTGAATACTTGTTACTAAGGAGCAGGTTACTCCCCTCAAAGAATGGTGATTTATTTACACTGGGCCAAATAGGAGCAACCACTTTCCAGGCCGAGGCGCTGAGAACCTCCTAAATCTTATAAAGTGGTTTTGCCTCGTTTACATATTTAAACCTCTAGACAGATAAAACAAAAAGGCTTGCTGTTAGATTTAAAATATCAGACAGGTGAAATAAAAGGCAAAATGGAGTGGAGATGTTTTATTATGTCCAAGGCTACAGACTGACTACAGCAGATAGTGAGAGAAAACAGTGATATACGATAAGTGATTCATGTAAATTTGTGTGAATACAGTTTTATCAAATATGATCAAATATGTTTTAAGTATACAAGCTTATGAAATCAAATCAAACGAAAACATACACCAATGTCCTTATAGGGGTGTAAATGCAAAGAGTAGCAACTTAAAAAATGGAAAAAAAAAATCACAATTAGATGGCCCCTGTCAAAAACTTTTTTTTAATTTTTATATTACGTTTCGGCAAAAAAGCCTTCATCAGATCATTTCTTTTTTCTTGCTTTGGTGCAAGTGCATAGAGTTAACATTTATAGTGTAATATTTAAAAATATATTGCGACCAGTAATATAATATTCAGTTTTACCAACACCATGATATTTGAAGGCCATGGTTTTATATAAAAGCAAACTTTAACCTTCTTCTTCAGCCCACATTAAGGTCAGGTCCTATAGTTTGAGGTACACCTATTTATGTCATAAAGGCTATTGTTTAATTCATATGAATAAAAGAACAGATGACAAATGTCATTTCAAGACAGCAATGTTAGGCTATTTTTTATTAGATCAAACATATGACAATGGAAATAAAACATGCACAAATACTTTTAACAGGACTGCACAAATGAACAAATGAATCTGTGTAGTTTGCATGCATTTAATCTAAAAACCCAAATGTGTTAGTCAAGTTAGTTTGAGAAATGTCTTTTCAAAAGTTCCATTTCTTTCACACAAATTCTTTTGCAGGTGAGGTTAATTTAGGCGAGTACTTGGGTCCGTTGTATCTGTCCTCTCTGGTGGGACACTGGCAGCCGAGCAGTACCCCTCCAATCAGCAGCAGCCCCGACGCGCCCCATCCCACGTACAGACACGCCCCCAGCTCTCTCCTCTGGGCATCCGGCACCAAGGGGTTATAGAAGTCCTTTATGATGGTATTAGCCGGCAAAGATACGGTTACCAGACACAGAGCTCCACTCAAAAAGAAGAAAATTCCAGCTGAAATGGCCACTCGTGCTTTCGCCCCTTTGTCACCAATACATGTAGTGCACTTGCCTCCAACCACTGACAGCAATATACCAAATAATGAAAAGAGGATGGCGATGACAACCATGGCTCTTGCAGCTTGGAGATCCGGAGGCAACGCCAGGAGAGAATCGTAAACTTTGCATTGCATTTGACCCGTGCTCTGAACTACACAAGTCATCCATAGACCCTCCCAAATAGTTTGAGCGACCACAATATTGTTCCCAATGAAAGCGGACACCTTCCACATAGGCAGCATGCAGATTAGGATATTACCAATCCATCCCAGAACAGCCAGACCAACGGCCAAAATCTGCAGCCCCAAAGATGGCATGGTTGCAGTTAGTCCTCTCAGTTTGTGGATGTTGAGAAAGTGGTAATGTTTTACATGGGCTGCACAGTGCTGCCCCTATTCACTAGGTGGGCTGTGGCCTCAAACCGCAAAGACACAAACATCTATCACACTGACATTGGGTTCAGTAGCCCCAAGCAACAAGAAAGACTTAAACTGTGGGCCCCATTCAAAAGGACTACGCAATGCTTTTTAAGGCCACTTAAAAAGAAGGGTCAAAAAATTCAAAGTGTAAAAGAGACAAAATCATGGGCAGTTGTTTGATGTACTTTGTCAATTTTACTAGTTTTTCAAGGTTTGATGGACATTTCAAGGTTTTGATGAACATATTCAAATATTCACTTTAAAGACTATATAGAAACTTTGATGACATAATTGAATGATTGCTTAACAGGATGTAACACTGAAGCATTTAATCTGTGTGCCTGATTTCATCTCATGCGACCAACTGAAGTTGAATAAATACTGTAGGTCTCCAGATTAAGATTAAAGCGCCTTTAATACCACAAAAATCACATAACATATTATGACTTAACAATACACATATTCCAAGCAATTTAGACTTTCATTGTACAATACAAAAATGTCAAGAACAAAAAGGTTTATATAATCTACTAAAACATCAGTTCATGAGCACATGGCCAATGCTAGTGTGCATTATGGAACAAATTAGTCACATATAAATGTAAGAAAAGGCAATAAAATCATAAAATCATAAAATCTCAAAAAGTTACACCCTATAGTCTTGAAAACATTGTAGCAGACAAACTACAGACAAACTACAAAACAGTATTTCTAGTAGATCACATTGTTTTCCTGTCCAAAAATTGAACATACCTGAAATAAAATGGAACTTTGGGCCATAATTCAAAGTCAATGCTAATTTGTGTGAGATACTGGTGTCCAGAGACAGTTACACACAGGTGATTGAAATTATCTGGATTAGCACCAACTGCAATCTAACTATGACAACTGCTACAACTACTTTCTACTTTTTCTGTGCATATTTAAAATGAAGTATTCATTCATTATAAAAGTCACACTACAATACCATATTTTATTTCCTGCATGCTTTTAGACTTGATAAAGAGTAAATAAGAGTGTACAGAATACATCTAATTTATACAAAATTCATAAATAATAATCAATAATAATAAATAAACAAAATAAATCAAAATATTCCAAATCCACCTGAGATCTAATGTAGCCCACATCCCATTTCTGCTATCTTGCTTCCATACTTTTCAGAAAAACATCTTAACCTGCCATATTATGATATTACCATTTTGGGAAAATTTACACACACAGAATACATACAAAATTGATTATACACATATGTGATAATATATGTACAGAAATGATTTGGTCATACTTTTTTTGTAATTCATAGTCATTCCCAACAGACATAACAGACACATAAATTCAATGCATCACACATGTGTGGTTCAGATACAGCTGCCTGTGATTATACACTTGGCCAGTAGGTGGTTTTGTGCGCACATGAAGCTCCGAGAAATGAACCTTTTCTCGAACCAATTGGCTCAAGTGGTTCAATGCCTCATGAGGCTTCATCTCACCATCACTACTGAAGAGAGAGCCATTTGGTAATAACATGCCTCCCTCCTCATTGACCTTTTCTCCTTAGTGGGTGGGAATTACAGCTGAGGAGTTGAGGAGGCAAGGAAACAGAAATGCCCTGGAAGCTCATTGTAGCCACTTAACAACCACAGGTGTTCCCAATCTATCAATTCCCAAACCAACCAATGAACAGCCAGCATTTTGCCCACCTGACTTGTTTAAAAGCTGCACTTTTGAATTCCTGTAGCATGTGCCTCTTTGCTGAAGTTTCATACCTTGTTCCAGTCTCAAACTTTTTTATTTTTTTTTTTGGGAGGAAGCCAATTGCACCATGATGTCTGCTGGCCTCCAAATTCTCGCTGTCTTTTTGGCTACTGTTGGCTTCATTGGAGACATTATCATCTGCGCCCTGCCCATGTGGAAGGTATCGGCGTTCATTGGCAACAACATTGTCACTGCTCAGATCTTCTGGGAGGGCCTCTGGATGAATTGTGTCATGCAGAGCACCGGTCAAATGCAGTGCAAAGTGTATGACTCCATGCTGGCTCTGCCCCAAGATCTTCAGGCTGCCCGCGCTCTGGTTGTCATCTCCATCCTAGTCGTGTTCCTGGGCATGCTCCTTGCCGTCGCTGGAGGAAAGTGCACTAACTGTGTTGAGGATGAGGAGGCCAAAAGCAAAGTTGCCATTGCCGCTGGTGTGTTCTTCATTGTTGGTGGCATCCTGTGTGTCATTCCAGTCTCTTGGTCAGCTAACGAAATCATCCGCAACTTCTACAACCCTGTTTTGATCGATGCCCAGAGGAGGGAGCTCGGGGCATCTCTGTTCATTGGCTGGGGGTCTGCCGGGGTGCTCTTTATTGGGGGGGCCCTCTTGTGCTGCCAGTGCAACAAGAAAAAGGACAGCAGGTACTCTGTCAAATATTCTGCTCCTCGCTCCACCACCAGTGGAGGTGCCTACGTCTGATTGCCGTTAAGTCTGTACACTAAGAACTGAATTTACTTTTATTTTTTACATGTTTTAAAAAAAATTTTAATCAATTAAAACTTGTAATTTTACTTTTTTTTTTTTTTTCTCATGTCTTTTATGAATTTTAATGTTTGTAGCTCAAGCCAATGAGGGTAGGATTTGCTTTTCAGTGTTGGCTGACAAATGGCTCAAAGGTAACTTTCTACAACCTTGCATGACTTAAGCATCTTAACACAACAGTCACAATGTTTATCCAGCAATAACTAAAATGTCTAGCCTGTCGGGAAGCCTTGTTGCCACCTAGTTAAAGTTATCTTTTGGTAAGCTTCAAGGCTAAAACCGCATGCAACGGCTTAAAGTTCATTTGACATAAGCTGTGCTGGCAGTGCAGTAGCTTAATCAAGAACACTCAGTGAATTGTGGGAAGCTAGGTTAACTCCTCAAAATGAGGAATCTACACTACTGTTCAGAAGTTTGGGGTAACTTGGTGCTTTTCTTTCAAAAATAAGGAAATTTTTTTTTTTTGATAACTTTAAACTAATCAAACACACTCTATACATTGTTAATGTGGTAAATGACTATTCTAGCTGCAAATGTCTGGTTTTTGGTGCAATATCTACATAGGTGTATGGAGGCCCATTTCCAGCAACTATCACGCCAGTGTTCTAATGGTACAATGTGTTTGCTCCTTGTGTCAGAAGGCTAATGGATGATTAGAAAACCCTTGTGCGATCATGTTAGCACAGTTTAGCTGGTCAGAGAAGCTATAAAACTGACCTTCCTTTGAGCAGGTTGAGTATCTGGAGCATCACATTCGTGGGGTCGATTAAACGCTTTCATGTGAAACTCGACATTCTTGTTCTTAGAAATGAAGGCTATTCCATGCGAGGAAATTGCCAAGAAACTGAAGATTTCCTACAATGGTGTGTCCCTTCAGAGAACAGCGCAAACAGGCTCTAACCAGCTCTAACCAGAGTAGAAAGAAGTCGGAGGCCCCGCTGCACAACTGAGCAAGAAGATGAGTACATTTGAGTCTCTAATTTGAAAAATAGACGCCTCACAGGTCCTCAACTGGCAGCTTCATTAAACGGTACCCGCAAAACGCCAGTGTCAACATCTACAGTGAAGAGGCGATTCCGGGATGCTGGCCTTCAGGGCAGTGTGGTAAAGACAAAGCCATATCTGAGACTAGCCAATAAAAAAGATTAATATGGGCAAAAACACAGACATTGGAAAAAGTGTTATGGACGGACAAATCGAAGTTTGAGGTGTTTGGATCACGCAGAACATTTGTGAGACGCAGAACAACTGAAAAGATGCTGTACCTGACGCCATCTGTCAAGCAAGGTGGGGGTAACGTGATGGTCTGGGGTTGCTTTGGTGCTGGTAAGGTGGGAGATTTGTTCAGGGTAAAAGGGATTTTGAATAAGGAAGGCTATCACTCCATTTTGCAACGCCATGCCATACCCTGTGGACAGCGCTTGATTGGAGCCAATTTCATCCTACAACAGGACAATGACCCAAAGCACACCTCCAAATTGTGCAAGAACTATTTAAAGAAGCAGGCAGCTGGTATTCTATCTGTAATGGAGTGGCCAGCGCATTCACCAGATCTAAACCCCATTGAGCTGTTGTGGGAGCAGCTTGACCGTATGGCACGCAAGAAGTGCCCATCCAGCCAATCCAACTTGTGGGAGGGGCTTCTAGAAGTGTGGGGTGAAATTTCTCCAGATTACCTCAACAAATTAACAGCTAGAATGCCAAAGGTCTGCAATGCTGTAATTGTTGCAAATGGAGCATTCTTTGACGAAAGCAAAGTTTGAAGGAAAATTTTTTTATTTCAAATATTATTTCTAACCTTGTCAATGTCTTGACTATATTTTCTATTCATTTTACAACTCGTGGTAAATAAAAGTGTGACTTTTCATGGAAAACCCAAAATTGTCTGAGTGACCCCAAACTTTGTGTGTACATTTTGCCCATAACATTTTTTTTTTTTTTTGTACTGTAGAAAAGGATGCTTTGGAGAATCTGAGCTTTCAAAAAAAAAGACTGCCAATGCATTCATACCAGTTCTCAACTAAACCATTGGGATCTTTTTGTGGCCCTCTAGTGGCTTGTGGGGACCTATGCACCTGCTTAGTCTTTGACTAGATGCTGCAGTTGACCTTTTTAAAAGAAATTGCATTAGTTACAAGAGCCTTCACGCTTTATGTCACCTAGTTTAAAAGTTGTGTAATTCAGAAGCCCTACTTTTTTTCTTTTTTTTTTCCCCCAATACAAAACTTGTTATTCAATCCATTGGACATTCTCCACAGTAAAGTCTTTTGTCTGCTCTCTCTCCCCCCCTATTCTTTCACACAGAGGAGGAATCAGGACGAGCAAGAAACCTGATCTACAAACTAACTATAGTCTCCTCCCTTTTGCTCTCATACCAACATTGCAGTGTGAAACCACCAACCAGTACTGTTTACGCAAAATTTTCTTGGTTCTTTTGATCATTTTTTACTTCATTTATGCATTTTGAGATCTGGAAAACATGCAAACCCAAATTGTCGGGATCACCTTGTCCATTATTGGCTTTCTTGGCACGATCCTCATCTGTGCACTGCCCATGTGGAAGATGTCTGCTTTTATTGGATCCAACATTGTGACTGCGCAGGTGTTTTGGGAGGGCATCTGGATGGCATGTGTGATCCAAAGCACTGGTCATGCTCAATGTAAAGCTTATGACTCTATTTTGGCACTACCTGAGTCTTTGCAGGCGGCCCGGGCCCTTGTCTGTACCTCCATAGGGGTGAGTGTGGTGGCTATTGGACTTGCAGTGGTTGGGGCAAGATGCACTAACTTCTATAGACATGACAGAAGAATGAAGCTTAATATTGGACTATCAGGTGGGATTGTCTTCATTATTGCAGGGGCCCTATGTATCATACCTGTAAGCTGGTCAGCACATAACATCATAACTGGATTTTACAACCCGCTAACCATAGAGGGACGGAAAGGTGAGCTGGGTGCATGTATTTATGTGGGATGGGCATCCGGAGCACTGCTGATCATCGGAGGAGGAATCCTGTGTAGCACCTATGGGTGTTAATGTGGCATTGCTTTGTTTCAATGTTTATAGCACTTTCATTTTGTACATTACTTAAGTTGGACTCACTAAAAGATTTTTTTTCCTTGATATTGCTTGAGACTGTGAAGAATAATCATGAAATATTAGACAAATTACAACTGTACCCCAGTATCATTTTCACTAATACTATGCAATATTCACATTTTGTTTTAAATTGTGCTCCTACATAATACACAGAATGTGTATTTCTTTATTTCTTCTACATAAAACATGTAAATGTTAAAATGATCAAATGTAGCATGTATGAATAATAGTGATAATGGCACAAGCTTCAATGAATATATTACAGCTGTCGCTATTTGGCTGGATGATCGATCTTTTTGTATGTTAATTGTCTCATTTTAAAATGTTATCAGATACAAATTTTATAAATACATTTTGCACAAGTCAGTTTGTAGTAGTTGATTTGGTGGCATCTGGTGGTGAAACATAACCTCATTCTAGTGCTGTATGGTGCACACCTTAGTGTTACATTCATCTCAAAAATGTTAATTCAGTCCATATTATTTAAATGTGATGTGTTAAACATTATTTAACATCCCCCTAAACCATTTTTAAAATCTAAACCCACCTCTTGATTTTTATTAATTTAATGTTAATTTGGTTGGCTAATAGGGGGTGATTTAGTTGGGATGTATACACAAGAGTTGTTAAAATTTGCACAAAACCCTGCAGAACTTGATTTGTATTTGACTCCAAGGTGTTGTCTGAAGATGTGCCTGCCATTGTTTATCTACTCTCAACCGACTCAACCTAAAAGTGCAAATTTTACAGTCAAAAATAACAAGTCCCAGATAGAGTCTGGAGAAAACTAACTGTAGTATTATTGCACATCAGTGATAGTGAGCATGGCTGGACGGGGCAGGCACATGAGCGGTCTCACCCTGTGTTTCATTGGTATTTTGGGGGTGGCTTTGACATGTGGACTCCCCATGTGGAGAGAGATGTCCTTTGTTGGAGCCAATGTTGCCACTGCTCAGTCGGTAAGTTGCAAGGCTTCACTTGTTCAAGGGTTGTATAGTATATGTATTACAATATGAAAATTACTCATAACAACATATATACAAATCTGTCCTTTAAAAATGAACCTCTCTATGACTGATGTTTAGATCATTGCACCGCAAGTGCTCCCCTGGAGTCACAAAGCACATGCATCCATATGTGGGTGAAGTGTCTTGCTCCAACAGCAGCAATGCCTACGCAATGGTATGAGTTGGGATTGAACCGTTGACCTTTAGATACAAATACATTTACCTTTTTAAATTTAGCCACACATTGAAGACAATACCACTGAGATATAAAGAACATGTACCTCATTACTCATCACCTGCTTGTTAATGATTGATACCG
>JACM01077810.1:0-24168 GCA_000787095.1 Periophthalmodon schlosseri
CCTCATTCACTCCACAGTCCTGCACTCTCTAGTGAACTCTACAGAGCCTCATTCAGAGAAATTCAGACACATAACTCACTGCACTCAGGTCATGTGACTCTGGGTCTGGGTGAAAAAAAGTTTAAACTGATAAAACTTGATTTGTGTCATAAATAAAAATCAGATTAGACTGGCACAGGTCTTTATGGATTAATAATAAAGTTTTTGTCTGAGATATGGAAATTGTCGCTCTGTTAACAGCTCGAGCTAAAGCGGCTAAAACTAGCACCTTTACACCATAACGGTTTATTTAAGAGTTGGCGGACGCAGCCTGTAACTCCGCTCCGTGCGTTAAAACTGCAAACGCACGGCTCCTCGTTGTTTAAGGCTTACTTAAATGTTTGCTTTTGTGTTTTGGTCCTAATTGTTTTATTTCTGTTTTGTTAAATCATAAAAAAGTATAAACATTACTTTTATGTGATCTGACTTTGTCCCATAACTTACATCTTTCTGCGCAAACAGGTCCTCCATTTTCTCCTCCCGCGTTTTACTGAAGGTGTCGGTCTTAAGGGACGTGAGCCGGTCGTCGATGGCCAAGTAAACCTGACTGATCCTGAGACAAATGCGGAGAATGAGCCAATGCGAAGGAAACGAAATCATGAAACCTGCAGGTCAACTATTGAACATACTTTAGAGAGAAGTCCTTAAGGTCCTGCTGGAGGCTGGTTTTGGAAGGCCCTTGGTTCCGGATGAAAATCTTAGGACGGGGAAGGCAAATTTCCAATAATCGTACAGGGGTGTAACTATAAGATGAATAAAAATGTGTATTACCATTTCTTAAAACTGAAATTAAAGGTCTTATATGACACAAAATGGACTCTTGTGAGCTTTAAGCCCTGTTATAATGCTGTTAACTCCTCAAAACACACAACTCAGCCTAAATATGCAGGGTTTGTGTGTTTAACATGTGAGAATGAAACAAAACAGGAGGACACAACATTAGAACATGGCTCATAATATGCTGTAATATGGCCCTTTAAATATGACAGACCTGAATGAAGCCACCATCTGATTGTATGAGAAGTACTGGTGATAATCTTTATGAATAGAGTGTCCACAGGGCTCTGCATTGGCCCTCCTCGTGTACTGGTGCCCGTAGAAACGCAGCTCCAGGTATTTAGTAAACGACATGGACCAAGAGTCGTTGGACAGAGGCACCACAGGAGTGACCTAGAGACGAGAAGACGATTTCAGTTTCAACATGACTGAAGTAAAGTATGTACTTTTATTGCCTGGAAAAAAAAAAAAAAATCACCATTTTTAATACAGATTCATATCAGTCTGGTCTCCACGTCCTCCGTTCCATCCATAAACTGTATATGTAAATGGACTAACCAAACAGGAAGTGATCACGGGCACTTCCGGCTCCATAGACTCTGGCTTCAATTCACTTTACATTGAAAAACTGTGCCCTCTCTCTGTACCTGCTGCTGTCAGACTCATTTTGGTCTTAAATGTTCGTATTAACCCTCTACATGATCCTGGGGTTTTTATTTCACTATTGTGTCTGTAAATCAAGATATGAACATTAATAACAGACAAATCGGGCGTCTTCTTCCCCTGAGGTCGCTCCCGCTAGCGTTAGCAACAGGTTTGATTAACAGCATTGCTAAGCGCCCGCTCCCTGCTAAACCAGCGGTGTCCACTTTTTTATACAGTCTGTGGTTGCGTCTCAAGCCCGGTCAAACACAATCGCCCAATCAGATTTGTTTATTTCAGTGACACATGTGAAACGAAGGCGCTCATTGGTCACCTGTGATTTACAAATAAAATCTACTTTCTCTCCCCTCAGATTAACAGAGTTTAGTGCTTCGATTGATTCAGAAATCCTCCGTGTTTTTCAGCCCCTTTCCTTTATTATTTCCGAAAAGGACGGCCCACGCCTGCCCCCGATTGGCTAATCCGCCTGTCAATCGCGCCCATTTGAAAACAGATTCAAATGGGCGTCAGTATTGAAGGCCAGTACTTTTCTATACTTTGAACACTCACCTGTTTGCAAATACGACACCAGGAGTAGTTCAGTATGGTGTGTTGGTATCCAGGCACAGGGGAGTCCAGCTCCTTCAGCACGATCTGCACACAGCCGCTCCCGTGCACGAAGCGACGAACATGATGCACCATGGGAGTCTCACAGTACATGCTCGGGCACTGGTAGGAAGGCCTGGAAACAACCATAGGATTTTAACTTTTTTTTTTTTTTTACATGCAACTATTTACTACAACAGAAGACCACAAACTTTCCAACTCACTAATAAAAAATCAGCATGTGTGTTACATTTTAAAATTCCTGGATGAAACAGACTGTATAAAGAAGTGGACTAAGAGTGTGACGTCAACGCTGTCAATCAAACCTGTTGCTAACGCTAGCGGGAGCGACCTCGGGGGAAGAAGGTGCCTGATTTGTCTGTTATTAATGTTCATATCTTCATGGACGAAATAGTGAAATAACATCAGGATCATGTAGAGCGGGTTAATATGAACATTTAAGACCAAAGTGAGTCTGATAGCAGCAGTTACAGAGAGGAGACACAGTTTTTACATGTAAAGTGAATTGGAGCCAGAGTCGACGGAGCCGGAAGTGCGCCCGTGATCACTTCCTGTTTGGAACGCGGTGAGTAGCGGGTTAGCTACGTCCATTTATATAAACAGTCTATGGGAAGAGGTACTGATAAAAAAATGTTCTCACCTAAAACAATACCGCTCCAAAAAGACACCAAGAGAAAGATCATTCTTCCCATAAAACTCCATTGTGACGATCCTGGTGACAAAAAAAACACTTGATTAAAATGTAAATCTCCTTTCGGCACATCTCAATAGTATCTAAAGAGATGAAACTTTACCAGGGGCTGACGCAGGGGTTGGGGGCATTGTTGGACTGGGCCGATGAGCTGCTGAAGAGGACGCAGAGTCTCTGGTGGTTGGCAGGGTTCAGACAGTCCAGCTGCTAATGGGAAATCGTTATATAAAAAGTATATTAGCAAAAAAAAAACAAAAAAACACTTGTAGCCGCCTCTGAATGGATACACGATAAAACTCACCTTAGGAGCCCAGCTTATGTCACTGGGTTTGGGCGGCTTCTCCTCTTCGCTGTCCGCTTTAACCGGGCATTTGGCTTCAGGTTTGCCGAGCCCGTTAACAGAAGGTGCGGCAAACTGGTCCGCGTTGTCCCTCTGCCGGATGCGCCCGCCCTTCGCCCTGTAGTCCGCCAGCATCTTGGCCAGGTCCTGACTGGCGCTCAGCTGCTCTGTGATGCGGGTTCCCGTCAGGCTGTGGCTGGGCAGGATGTCCATATGTTTGACTGAAGCGGAGCCGTTCTGGACGCAGGACGACGGAGACGCCTCTTTGAGCAGCTGTCTCTTTCTACGACTGTCCAGCTCCTTCAGATCCTTGTTGAGCAGCGGGGATAAGTAAACCTGGAGCAACACAGATACAAGAAGTTTATTACGTTTTAAAATATATTTAAAAAAGCATTTAACACGTATTTATGGGTGGACTTTACCATTTAATCAGCTAATGTGCCGATATAAAGAGACCACATGCTATGGATCTGTTCTAGTGAATGGTCCATCATAAGCTCGTCTCCATTGAAATGTTGTTAATTTGCCTGAAATGTTCCACAGTATGGCATTAAACCAAGTTACTGATCTAATATATGGAGAGGACCCTACTCAGTAAGAATACAGGGGTTTTTTGAGCAAGAAAAACATAATTGAATAAATGCAAAATAGATCAGTGGTGGAAGAAATACTCAATGTTGTTACTTAAGTAAAAGTACAGATACCAGAGCAAAAAATACTCAAGTATCACATGAAAAAAATCTACTGAAGTATTAAAGTACCAGTTTAAAAATGTACTTAAAAAGTAATAAGTAAATCAAAGATTTTGAGATCTAATAAAGCTTCAAATAGTGATTTTTGAAGGATTTGAGCTGAATTTTGTTCGACAGAAACAAAATAGTTTTTCTACTTGTTTTTATTTGTATATTTTTGTTTTGCTCATATTCTGAACATGTTAAAAATAAACCCTCAGCCTTTTCAGCAGGTCTCAGACAATAAAAAAAAATACTTTTGCTTTTCAGTCCAGTTCAAAATGTAGTGGAGTAGAAAGTACAGACACTGCTCTCAAATGTGAAAAACATAAAAACATGTCCTTACTCTGAGTGGGCTCGCATTTCCACAAACCTGACCTCTTATTTGCCTGGAAGAGGGCTGCCTCCTGCTTGTTTCCATGGAAATGTTGTTCCTTTGCCTATAATATTCCACAGTATAAAACTTATTTATCTCCATGGAGAATGTTCCGGAGTATGGTTTTAACTTTTTATTTCCTTGGAATCAAGCAGGTGATGTGCCACCTTCAGAAAATGACATACTGTTCCTTTAAGTACAGTATTTTACTACTTTTACTTTGTTAAATTCCACCAATGAGATGTTTAATGCCGTACTGTGGAACACTCCAGGCACAGCAATAAAATCTCCATGGTGACAAGCAGATAGCGGACACCCCTTCACCAGAAGAGTTACATTGTGCATTTTTAAATAAGTTTGTGGGTTTGTTTTTGATGGTATAAAAATATAAATTGTTGCTTTAGAATTGAAAGTTTGCCAAGTACCTGCTCAGGAAAGTAGTCCCGGCTCGGGCAGTGCATCCCAGGAGGGGTCAGGAGAAACGGCTCTTTGAAGGAGATGAACGGTGAGATGCAGAGGATGATGTCCTTCAGCTCCTGTTTGAACGTCGCGGAGATGGTCTTCAGACGGTCGTCAGACGAGGTCACCTGCTCCGTCACGAACAGCCCCGTATCGTCCTGCAGCGGGTCTCGGAACAGTTTGGGAGTTGAAGTCTCTGAAGTGTCTCCGTCCTCCAGCGCTCCCCTTTCCTCCTCCACCATGTCGCCTTCAGAGCCTCGAATCAAAGTGTCCGAACCCATGTCGTGGTCTTCTTCCAGGAGAAAAGGAGGAGACACAAGTAAAGGAGGAGCAGGCGGGCTGGAAAACGGAGAGGAAGTCCTGGTGTCGGTGTTTTCTGATACGGATACAACGGTTAAACAGGGCGAGTTTGCGTTCAACTTGTCTGCTCCATGCTCCACCTCTCCTACTGCCATCTCCTCTATCTGTCCATCAGCAGATTCCTGACATCCACCACTTTTTCCATGGCTCTCTTGCTGCATCTCTTCTTTCCCCTCCTCCTCCACGGTGGATCCCTCGAGCAGACAGGGGAAGGACGCGCTCGGGGCGACGTTCGGAGGCATGGCAAACTCATCCATGAGGAATGAGATCTCGAGCTGCGAGTGGTAGGCCACGCACACCATGAACATGATGATCTCCTTCACCCGGGACAGCTCGTACTCCGGCGCCCCCCGGAGTTTGATGGAGCATCCCAGGTGAGCGGCGCAACCCTCGAAAAACATCAGGGTCTTTACTTCATCTGTAACAGGGAAACAAAGGGCTGTGCTATAAATGTGTGACAGAGTTCAGCTCCACAAAACCAGAACAAAATGTAATAACTGGTAGAAAAAGGACAGAAATGTATAAATCTGAAACACAGACTGTGTAAAGAAGTGACGTCACCCACAGCGTTCGGCTCCAAATGAAGCTCATCGAGGCCAGAGCAGTTATAGGGACGGATTTGGAGCCAAGTTCCATATTTGGAATTCTGACAAGTATCATAGCAACCAAAGAGCCAATCCAGAGCGAGGCTGTTGAAGGTAACGCCCCGTTTAACAGGGAGCGGGCGCTTAGCAACGCTGTCAATCAAACCTGTTGCTAACGCTAAAGGGAGTGACCTCGGGGAAAGAAGGCGCCCGATTTGTCTGTTATTAATGTTCATATGTTGATTTACAGACACAACAGTGAAATAAAAACCCCAGGATCATGTAGAGGGTTAATACGAACATTTAAGACCAAAATGAGTCTGACAGAAGCAGGTACAGAGAGAGGGGCGGAGTTTTTACAGAGAACGTGAATTGGAGCTGGCCTTGCCCATGATCACTTCCTGTTTAGCCATGTGCATTTATATACAGTCTACAGTTTTAGATGGGAGTCAAAACATCCAATGTGGAGCCTTTTCTACCTGGACAAATGAGGGATTACACTGGCCCCTTACTAATCATTAATATTCTACTCTCGCTCTACAGGTTATATTTGGACATAAATTGTAGTTTTAAATAATCATGATTTCAAATACGACCCAAAAGCTCATGATTCTGGTCTCTGACAAACTGAAGCCGCCCTAAGAAGCAGCACACTTTGTATAAACCTACTACAGTTTCCAAAGTACTATTTTAATCAGAAATAGACATCAGGCCGATATTTGCACTTTTTAGCGCATCTGCTATCGGCCTTCGATCTCCAACAGAGGGCGACATTTTGTTTTGCCCGACCTGCTGCTGCTAAAAATAAAACAACAAAAAAACCCAAAACGTTCTATTAACACAAGATATAACTGTAAAACATGAGTACAGCTGTTACAGGTCTGTGGTAAAACAGAGGTGAGTTTGTAGCACATTTAAATGACATCATTTGGGGAAAATAATCGAAATCTGCCAAAAAAATAATCTGCAGTTTATCGGCCATTGGTTTCTCTGGATTCTATCGATATCAGCCATGAAAGAACCCATATCGATTGATCGCTATTATTGATAAAGTGGGTTTGTATTTTGAAGGATGGCGATGGGTAAAATGAGCCAACACAGATTTAAACCTCAAAGTTAAACATTACAGTATATTTCTAAGTAAACGTTTTCTCTACAGCGTCACGTGATCACGCGGCTCACCGTTGGGCAGAGTAAACGGCTGCATGTAAAACTTGTGGCAGGTTCCAAGTCGAGGTTTGGTGAGGAGCTGGTCCATGGACAGCACCAGGTCGCCCTGGGTCATGCGGCTCACGCGCTCCAGGACTTGCTGTAAAGACGTTATATAAAACATTACACTGCAACAATCTGTTTAAATGACTGTGTTGAGTTATGAAGGAGAGACACTGCAGTTTATTGGTCAGTTTGGGCTCTTAGCAACAAGTTTTCATGTGGAAACAACAAAACGATCCACTCTGAACTGAAACAAGTTTTAATATTTAATTTAATGAACCTGCCTCCACAGAAAAAGAAAAATTCAAATCTGTCAACTGGACAAAAAGCTTTGGCTGCTCATCTAAGCCAAGATCAGAACAGTTTGGCACTAAACTTTATGCAAGTCCACAGCGACAAGCGTTACAGATCAGATCTATAGAGAGGCGAGCCTGCTCTCCATTCCAATGTATGTTTTTAAAGAAAAGCTCTCTAGAAAAGCTACGTAGTGGAACTTTAAAGGGCCCATATTACGCCATTTTCTGATCTACGCCATGTTGTTTCATCACAAACAGACCTGGACATGTGTTTTGTTTCATTCACACGTTTAACACACAAACCCTGCAGATTTAGGCTGGGTCCTTCCCTCAAACAGAAAACACAGACAACACCTTGTGATGTCATCATGTGGTAATACAGGAAGTGCTCCACTGTGTTTTTAAACTCCACACACCTTCACTAGAATCATTTGGAGAATTTCAGCCCTGGAATTGTCAATCTCCACTGAACTAAAGGTAAAAGGAGCTGTTAACTTGAAAACTACCACTTCATGACATCACAAGGTGGTACAGAGCATTTTGAGCTTTGGAGATGTAACAGACTAATAATAAAGTGTTACTCAAACATGTGTGAATGAAACAAAACACAACTCCAGGTCTGTTTTTGAGGCAGTAGCAGCATTAGAACATGACTTCACGCTCACAGGAGTCCATTCTGTGTGATACAGGACTTTTAAACTGCCCATTAAAACCTCGTGGACCCACCGCTTTAACGTTGATGACCAGAGTGATCCCATGTTCCAGCAGCATGTCCTGAGCTATCCGCGACACCGTCTTCTCCACCAGCACCAGGTTCGGACGCACGTCGGCGATCCGCTGCACGTAGTTCTTCAGGAATTCTTTCTCCTTCAAACGAGGAACAGGTGTCGTGATGTGGGCGTGTGCGGATACAGAGGTGTGTGAGCGAGGCTGGGGTTTACCTGCAGCACTATGGGTTCAATGCAGGTGAACTTGGTCTCCTCCCTGTACAGATACTCTATGGAGCACTTCAGGAGCAGGATTTTGGGATTCTTGATGTAGGGGTTCATCTGATGGAAGTAAAGGCAGTTAAACACGTTGGAGGCATGTTGTGATCTTCTTGTTGACCTCGACTTGACCCAAATCGGTTTGTTTAGACAGAAGGGTGTTTGTTTACCTTTTTATGAGCGATGTTCTTGGTGCAAACAAAACCATTCACCATCGTAGAGTCAAACTTTCGTCCTCCAGGAATCTAAGTCACAGATAAAGAAATGTTTTGTATCTGAACTGTAAATGAACTGAGGCTTAATTATAATTTAATCAACATATTTGTGTCACATGAAATTATTTCCAAAACCCAAACTAGCTTAACTCAATACAAGATAAACAGGATATCTTGGTGTTTTATTGTTCTTTTCCTCTGTATTTGTTGACTTTTTTGTGAATTACTTTGGTTCAGCTGAAGTTGTTTTAAATGTGCCGTAGAAATAAACTCAGACGGAGCCAAACCTTTTTAATGTGGACAAACTGGCGGATGTCCATGTCGTCGTCACAGTTGCGGACGTCAGGGCGGACAGTCTGGACGACCTGCCGCACCACGGGGACGATGATGTCACGCCACGACAGCGACAGGGACTCGCTGTACAGCAGCTGCTGCAACAGCGCCATCATGTGGCTATGATTGGCTGAACTGAAAAGAAATTAAGAAAAATATTCATGGGTCACAGAGGTTAATTTTGTGTCTGTAATGCTGTATGATAAAAGCCAACTTTTAACCATAGACTGTTTATGTAAATGGACATAGCTAACGCGCTAACCACCGCGTTCCAAACAGGAAGTGATCATGGTGCACTTCCGGCTCCAATTCACTTTCTGTGTTAAACTGTGTCCTCTCTCTGTACCTGCTGCTGTCAGACTCATGTTGGTCTTAAATGTTCGTATTAACCCTCTACATGATCCTGGGGTTTTTATTTCACTATTGTGTCTGTAAATCAACATATGAACATTAATAACAGACAAATCAGGCGCCTTCTTTCCCCGAGGTCGCTCCCGCTAGCGTTAGCAACAGGTTTGATTGACAGCGTTGCTAAGCGCCCGCTCCCAGCTAAACCAGAGGTGTGGACGAGAAGGGGCGTTACCTTCAACAGCCTCGCTCCTGATTGGCTGTTTGGTTGCTATGATACTTGTGGTCAGAATTCTAAACATGAAACTCATCTCCTAATGTGTCCCTATATCTGCTCTGAGCTTCATTTGGAGCCGAACGCTGTGGTGACGTGACACTCACTGAGTCCACTTCTTTATACAGTCTGTGGTTTTAACATATAATTTTAAAAATGTGTTTCTCATCACAAAGGACCATCTCTTGACTCACAGCAGCCTCTCCATGGCTTTCTTCTCTCCATTCTCTTCTCTGAGTTGATCCAGTGAACTGTGGTGCCAGCCCAGAGGAGTGAACAGCATTTCTTTTGCCTTCTCCTCCACACGGCGATTGAACAGAGATTCTTAAAATGATTCAAATGGATTAAAACATTTTTAAATCACATTACCTCCTGTGTTGTAACAGTATTTTTAACATTAGTTCAGGGTCGAGGGACGTCCCCATTATACCTTGAATGAAGGCATCACTTATGACGATGTTCTGGCCTCCGTCCTCAGAAACAAGAAATTCAGCTGCAGCTGCAAATCAGAGACAAGAGACGCCATTTTGTTTAATCAAATATAATCACTGAGACAATATGGCTTTGAGAGAGATTTAATACAACTCAGGAGTAATGGTGAACATCAAATATTTGCAAGAGTTTAACTGAATAAACACACACAAACACACACACACACACACACGCACACACACACACACAAACACACAAAATTCAACTAAACAACGAGACATAACTCTCCCGGGTTTGTTTTGTTTGTCTTTTAGTTATAGTTCACCTTTAAGTTAAACACCAGACTTCCACCTGTTACTTTAAAGACATTTTATTTGGTTAAATGTATTAAATTCAGTTAAACACGTCCATCCGTTCTTACCCGAGTCTCCACATGGCCCAGACAAAGACGGGGCGTGCCCTTTGTCGGCCATTTTGAAAGCCTAGGGCGAGGTCGCGGGCCGGACCATGTGGAGGGGAGAACTGGTTTAAGTTCTTTTTTTGTTTCAGTGTTTAAGTGTTTTAGTTTTATTTCAAACCCTTTTGGTTAAAGGGACTTAGGCCCTCAAAAGTACAGTTTGTTCTGGAATTCTGCTAAAGTTCAAATCTACGGCACCTGTGGAGTAAACAGTATTTACAGGGGGAGGAGCTTCCTGTTGGGAGGGTGTTTAAGCAGCACGAGTCTTTCAGAGAGAACGTCAGCGTGTCCTGGTGCGTGTGGGGTTTTCTTAGTTCGATCATTTCTGTTGCTTTTGCTTAAGTTGAGCACAGTTCATTTTTGCCACGAGTTACCACAGTGATTTGTAATAAATTTTGTTAATTGGGAATTTTTCTGAGTCTGCCTCCTGCTTTTGACCACATTGGCCAACTTACACACACGCACACACACATATATATGCACACACACACGCACAGACACAGAGATACGCACACACACACACACAGAGGTACGCACACACACACACACACACACACACACACAGGTGATTATGTAGAATACCTTTCTGCTCAGTGGACACTGGGACGTGTGGATATTTGGCCTGTTTCTTGATGTGAAAGTTCACGTTGTTTTGTTCCATGTTGAGGTTTATGGAGGCAGCAGAGTCGCTGTCCACCACTGAATGGAAACTGCTGACTGAAGTCCTCTTACTGGGGCTGGCAGAGTCTGGAAGACACGAGTCAAACCAATCACAAAGCACAGATGGCACAGTAGGCAGCAGATTAGTTTACACTGAGAACATGGTCGTAGATACATACTGGGCGTGGTGTAGTCCTCCGCCAGCTGCTCCGTGTCACTGTCGTCAAACTTAATGTCTTTGAACCAGGACGGCTCAGACTGTCCCTCTATGGAGTTCACACTGTCGCTGTCTGGAGAAGGTGTTTCCGAGAACTCTGTGCTCTACACAGACACGCCACAGTCAGCGTTTTCTACTTCAAAAAATCTATTCTTACATTTTTATTGACTGCTTGTGAATCAATAGAACTCTTCTGACCCACAGACTGTATAAAGAAGTGGACTAAGTGAGTGTGACGTGACCCACAGCGTTCGGCTCCGGTCAAATGAAGCCGTTATTAATGTTCATATCTTGAGTTACAGACACAATAGCAAAATAAAAACCCCAGGATCATGTAGAGCTATGTCCATGTGTATATACAGTCTATGTTCTGACTCTAGATGTGTCGCTTTCAGTGTGTTTTTTTCCTACCTGTAGAGGGCGATAGAGGGCATACTCGTCCCGAAACAGCTGGTCGTGATGCGTGACACAGTCCAACCATCGACCGTCCACCAACGCCTGACCGATCGCTATCGCCTGAGCTCTACGGCACAAAGCGTCACGTGCAAACAGAGACGATGCAAAGCAAAAAGCCAAAGGGAGCTGAGCGTGTGATAAAACTTTACCTGGTGGAGATGGTGCCATTTCTAAGCAGCCAGTTCACAAGCTCCTTTCCCACAATGCAGTTGGGGTAGGTCCTCAGCCAGTATCGATGGTCCTGAAACTCCATGCCAGTGCTGGTGTGGCAGATTTTCTTCCACAGTTCCTTTAGCTGAGAGGAGTCCTACAAAAGCATAAATATAAGAAAAAGCAACAACAGAATCAAACTTGTGTCAGTTAGCGACGTACCAGCAGGATCTTTCGCTCTTCCTCCTCCCGCTGGTCCATTTTGGATCCACTTTTGGAGGCGGAGATGGCGCGGCTGGGGGGCGGGCTGACGGAGCTCTCGTAGGACGGCACCATAGTCCCTCCGGAGCGGTCCAGGGACAGGTTGGTCACGCTTGCTGACCTGTTGAAGGGTCAAAACAGAGGCTCAGTTTGACTTGTGGTTCCGGGAAACACACGGAGGCGGCTGACCTCTTCCTCGCGGGGGACTTTCGGATGTCTTCTTGCAGCGTGGAGAGTCTGGAGCTTAGGCCGGTGTTCTGGGGCTCCTGGTGATGCATACTGATGTGCAGAGACGTGAAGCCGTTAAACCCGAGCGTTACAAAACTTACATAACACACTCTGACAATGAAAGAGTGAACAGCTGTAGGAGACAACAGCTCTGAACGTGTTAAGCTTAAACTTAGACAGCGAATAGAAAACAAATAGAAAAATCAAACAGCTACACTCACGTCTTTCTCATCCCAACAGGAGTTTTTCTACGCCAGGAGAGAGAAGGGAAAAATAATTTCTTTGAGCGTTGGCAGAGAATTTAAGCAAGAAGAAACAGGCAGAAGACACAAAACGCACTGTTCAATGTTTGTGTAAATGAATCGGCCGATATCACTTCAACAGGCCACAACAGCAGGCTGTTCACTGTGTGCTGAGAGTTACAGACCGTTTTATGAAATTATGAATCCAAACAAAACACAAAACACCAAACAAACATCACTCAAAACACAGAAGGTCAAACCCGTAAAACATGCAAAGACAAAGGAAGCACAGCCACTGGAAAACCACGACGGAAAAGAACACGTTTATGACTTTGACTCGCAGTGGAGTTTGGTTTAGTGATGACCTCTGACCTCTGCCACGTGGAGTCTTCCTCCAGGAAGATGTTCCTGCTGGCCTTGCGCCCCCCCGCGGGAGTGCGCGGCTCACTGGGCTCCAGCACGCTGACGGAGCACGAGTCCGACAGAGCGCTGAGGTCATCTCCAATGGAGCCGGACTCGGCCGAGTGAGCGTAGTTCAGGGCCAGTTTACGACAGTATGTGCAGGCGCGGAGGTCACCTGACCAACAAACACATTCACGAGACTCAAGGTAATGTTCATATTTAACTACACGCCTGTGTATCCCATAAATTATATTTAAATACACACCTGTGTATCCCATAAACTTTCCAGGGATTTCCTGGTTGCAGCAGCGGCTGCAGAAGATCTGTCCACACAGACGACAGTGGTGACGGCGCCGGAACGTAGTAAACTTCTCATTACAGTCGTAACACTCCTTACACTGGCTGTCGGGCATCCAGTACTGCTTCAGGTCACTGTCCTAAAAGAAACCAAGAGGAGAAACGTGAGAAGGAAACGGATCATCTGAAAAGTACCTGATATGACGTGGAGTATTAGCTGCAGTATTACCTGACTCTTCCCCTCCATTATCTCTTTAAGCCTCTTCAGGGCCGTGCGGAGCTGCACCGCTGTGCGAGGGTCATGAGAGCTGAGAGAGGAGTCAGACTTCCTACTGCCGTCTACACACACACCATTACACACAGAAACACGGCGTCAAAGGCTTTGTGTTTAAGTAAATGTTTGGCACACTTTGGCACACTTTGGCACACTTTGGCACACTTTGGCACACTTTGGCACACTTTGGCACACTTTGGCACACTTCTCTCCTTTGTAATAACAGGTAACAAAAGATAAATACCAATGCACTGGAACTTAAATGAAAAGTTTGCGTTGGAAACCATACGGTGAGTTCATGTTAGATTTTCAAACATGGCAAACACTATTTAAACTATTAGTACCTTAGTGTAAAATGAAGACAAACCAAAGCCCTCAGAGTGCAGCTGTAGTAAAAACACACACACACATGCTCTCACAAGTTAAAGCAAACCTACAAAGGTGTGAAACTAAAAGTTATTTAACTGTATTTAACTAAACAGTGCAGCGCCCTCACCTGGCCAATCCACTGGGACTAAAAAGACATGAGAACGGTCAACTGTCAGTAAATACACTCCCCAATCCAAGTATTCACAAGGACGTAACAAGAACAACCAACTATTATTTACACAGAAATAATAATAATAATAATAATAATAATCTTTTTGCATACAGAATATTTTGGGTAGAGCTCTGTTTAGGATTCGCACACATCAGAGAAACATTCTCAGTGATCTGATATTTAACTTTTTGATTGTTTTGATTTGTTTGTTCTGTGATTTCAATGTCTTTCTTATTCTGTAAAGCACTTTGAATTACTTTATGGACCAATTGCGCTGTACAAATAAACTTTCCAGTGTCTCGCCTTAATACAGAATTGTACATGATTAAAGTAATAAATGTAAAGCCGTTTGTAAAGACATTTTAGGAATGTAAAGATGACTGTGGACGGCTGAGGGGGTGAAATCAATGTCCCTTCAGATACTTCAAGCCTCTAATCTGTGGATCACATAAGTATGTTGACAAGACGGTTGCGTAACTAGATGAGTATGTGTTGCATTGTATAGTCACCAATAGAACAACATCCCTCCCAAAAATCTAAGCTTCAAAATGACGTGGAATTTACTGAAGTTTGAACTAAAAATGCCTTTGGGGTTTGCCTTGTGGCTACAGCAAAAACAAATGCAAATATTCAACTGTTACCTGAGGCGGTAGAGGTGCGTCGGAGATGGTCAGAGCGCTGTTTCCGGCTGGACCTGGATCCATGGCCTGACAGGGAAGGACTGACAGACCAGCTCCTCCTCTCAGAATGAGGGGAGGGGGACGGCACATCGGCTTTTCCTGCAACAGAGGAGGGAGGGCGCCCCTCCTCTGAACAGACACACGCATTACCATAACTGTGCTGTTTGACAATACAGAAGTCACCAGCGCATGATGACACTATGATGCTACGGTTTATTGGTTTATTTTAACAGGGACCATGTGCAAACACTTTAAATCTGGTGTAAATCATCTCTTCTTTTATGAGATTAAAGTTATTTCCATCCGCAGTCGCCGGGCGGATTACAAACAATAAAAATACACCCAGGTATCTGTCCATTTACAATCAACCTGCACTCTCCCGTTCTTTCATTTAGAAACATCACACTCCACATTTACACATTTAAAATGACTCAAATATTATGTAAAGAATGTCCATATAAGCTCAAACACAGATCAGTGTTGAGAGAGCAGCCTCTGTAAAAGTAAAACTTTTCTAACATTATTAGAATAGTGTTACAAAAAAGCCAAGTGCAGTATTAAACCTTAAACAATTAATATAAAATAAAAGCAGTGAGGGCAGGAAATAACTTTCAGAGCCCATGTGTTTTTTCCTTTTACTGTCCAAACTCGTTCAAACATAATATTTTGTTGAGGACTAGCTGCTTTTCGATGTGCAGACGTAAAATCTAGAATACGAGCGTAAAGACTTTAAAGGCAAACGACATGTGTGTCATGTGGCTCTGGGGTCATAGCTCTGACCCAAGCGGCTTCTATCACCTGACCACACAAGACACACACAAGGACTGCCACAGTGAAAGCAAAAGGGACACACTACAGTATTTATTTATACACTGAAATCTACTCTACAAGATTCAAGTTTAAATAAGGGATAATCAAGCCAATGGGAACTGACAGAAGAACTGAACAATTATAAATGGAATCAAGTGTCAACCTGCATCCACAGAAAAACACTGACTGTGACCTTGGCCTTTTGTTATTCTCACAGTTTAGCCCCTGATCTTCAAACAGACACCGGAAAATGCATATGGGAAACTACTGTATGTATTTTGTGCAGTGCAGTTGATAATCCTGACCTTTGTTACTGAATCGAAACAAGTTGACAAAGGAGCTGTACGCGGATCTGAGGGGAGGCTCGTCCTGCTCCGGGGTCAGAGGTTTAAAGTGTGTCAGATGTGAGGGGCTGGTGGGCGAGAGCACGGGCGGGTCAATGCTCCAGTCTGTCGAGGATGAAGACGACGATTTGTCATCTGCGGCCATCTCACATTTCCTCCTGACAAAGAAGAAAAATAAAGTTATAAATCCGCTAGAACACAGATACGCACAACAATATTCAACGTATATTTGTTATAGCACAGGCTTTGACTCCAGAGGCTGTAAACAGACAAGACAAACAGAAAGAGAAACCAGCAAACCCCTGAGCTGTTTATTTTATCTTTAACAAACCCAAAAAGTATCTTTCCACTGGCACATGAACAATCATAATGTTGAACTTCTATTCTGGACTTACATCTACCTCTTGCTAAAGCTCTATAATAGAAATTTAGAGTTTATAAATGTAGCTAGGAGCCAACTGCATGATTTTAAATACTCAAGAAGCTTAGCATGATTTCAACAGATCTGGAGAGTGTCTCTTAGATCATAAGGTAAAGGAAACTGAAAAGGCAGAAGCTGAGTGATTCTTGTTCAAAATCATGTGACCACAACAGGCCAGAGCTGCTTCCTGTTTGACAGTCAAAGCTCCTTCAATAAATACATCCAGCTCCCACATCTGAAAGCAACAAAGAACATGGCCCAGGGAAAATAATACAAAACTGTCTCTAAAAAAACAAATTGTGTTGTATGACAATAACAAATAAGGGATTATTCAACTGGATCCGACAGTGCTTCATTGGCAAAACGAGAGAATAATTCCCACATGTGTATTTACTTACACACGACAGCGCCTTATTGTAAAAACAACTGTCAATCTAACATCATCGACCGAGAAACAGTGAAGTTAGCTTATCCGGCTAACGTTAGCATGGAGCTAGTCGGTCTGATCTGGGAATTACAAATGAGTTAAACAGAGTTAACGCGATATGAGGGTAAAATATCCAGTTTACCTGTTCAGTTATGAATTCCACATCACTCTCCAGAGCTGTCCCTGTCTGAAAACATCTGAGCCTCCCCAAAAGGACCACAGACTTCCATAACACACACCCCAGGACAGACTAATCGCACCTGAGCGCAGTCACACGCAGCGCATAGAAATAATAGAGTCGCTTAAGGCTGGAGCGACTAGAGCAACAGCTACGGATGTCGTCCCAAGATGGCCGCCGCAAAAACAGATTTAACTGTCTTTATTTGGTCATTTTAATTCTATAAACAACCAAGCAGGACATGATCATCCTTTCACCAGTTAAGTTCAGTTACACTAATTTACTGTTCCAAATGTGTTATTTTAGGTAAGCTAGCACCCAGTTAAGACTACAAAATAAACGTTTATATTGTAATAAAGATATTTAGACTAACAAAACATACTTAAGTAGCAGGAAAACTATTGTTACCACTGATTTGAGTTCTTGTCATTCATAAATGATTTGATTAAATCCGTTTTGACAGGCGAATTAACTGTTAAGTGTAGTGTACATTATAGGCCACATGAGGGCGCACTACAGCTGCTTTGTATTTAATATGGTGGAACTTGTTGCTATAAAAATCCAAAGCAACTCTATTGTATAAAAGATATACACAGTATCTGTAGATACACAATCTAAAGTCTGTGGAGAAGGAGGGAAACAGGACTTTTGGTGAAGCTCTAAATGCATTGATTCTTATTGGCGAATGCTCGCGTGTCCTGTCCCAACATGGCGGCCGTTCTGTCGGATCGCGCTCCATAGACACTGGTTCGGCCTCTATGATTTCTATGAGCAACGGAAGCAACAAAAATAACACCAATAATACTTATAATTTATCAATCATATCATGTCAAATCTTGTTAAATGAATAATAGCCAAATTTTAATTTAGAGTGGACCTTTTCGCCATTTCCATAAAAAGAGTAAAATAAACAGTAAAGCGTTGCGCATGCGCGCACACACGGCGGTCTTTTGTTTTATGTTTGAAAATGGCATAAACGTTGGATGTTGAAGAAGCTTCTCCCGATAAACCACAGACAAACATCAAAGTTTCCTGGAGATCACGATCGCACATCATGGTAAATAACGCATCTGTGTGATTATCTTTCGCTTTTTAGCCTGTTTAGCTTGATGTTTCCCATTAGCGTTAAGTTAGTTTAGAAAACGTGAGGAGCTTTGTTCGAGTTTTCTCCACACACTGGTCTTTATTAGTTTTCTCCACACACTGGTCTTTTTTAGAGTTTTCTCCACACTCTGGTCTTTATTAGAGTTTTCTCCACACACTGGTGTTTGTTAGAGTTTTCTCCACACACTGGTCTTTATTAGAGTTTTCTCCACACACTGGTCTTTATTAGAGTTTTCTCCACACACTGGTCTTTATTAGAGTTTTCTCCACACACTGGTCTTTATTAGAGTTTTCTCCACACACTGGTCTTTATTAGAGTTTTCTCCACACACTGGTCTTTATTAGAGTTTTCTCCACACACTGGTCTTTATTAGAGTTTTCTCCACACACTGGTCTTAGAGTTTTCTCCACACTCTGATCTGGATTAGTGTTAAAATTATAACTCTACGTTATAGAGGGGTGTCTTCTGCCACCGTAGTGGTTTTGTTTTGTATGACTTTAACATGCGCTAACATACTGCTGTGTTCACTAATATCCAAATCTAACATATTTCTTAACTTTTTGCTTTTCTTCGAGGTGGGGACCATGGCACCTTCAAAAGGTGCAAAGCAGGCTTCAGTTGCAGCATCAAAGATCAAAAACAAGTTGCTCAGTGAGTGTGTACACGGTTATGCCTCATCTGTTTCTATTTATTTACTAGTTTCTTTCCTAATAAATGTCCATCGTCTCCACCAGACACATCCTCGTTTTTCAAGGTCTCTCTGAAGACGAACAACAAGGCTCTAGCAGTGGCTTTAGCTGCAGAGAAAGAAAGAAGCCGACAGTTGGAAAGGGAGATCGTTTACCTGCAGAAAAAAGTTGAAGGACTGTGCTTTGATTTGGCCGTAAAAAAATACAAGCAGAGGAAACTGGTGCGTGGTCATTTTCTGACATGACTTCAGTCACATGACTTCATGTGCTGTTTGTAGTGTGCAGCTTGTGTTGTGTCTAAACAGTGACATTTTGTTTTACAGTTTGTCATTTTGAAAAATCTACAGAACAATACTCTGAACCACCTGGAGATGGTGACGGCTCTTTTCTTATCCGACACTGTAAGCGGACGTCTACTGTGGTCGTATATTTCTCACACTCTTAAAATGATCAGCTCTGATATTAAGGCCTATAACTTTGTGTTCTCTCCATAAGGACGTTCCTCAAGCATTTGGTGACCACCAGAATAATGTGGCTAATACTGAGGATGAAATGCTTCCAATGTAAGATAAATAATGAAATGTAAAATAGTTTTAGTTTACAGTTGTCAAATTCTTGTTGGTCATGCTCATAATGTACTTTCTCAGTTCTGCAGGACAGTTAACCTCTCAGTCTGAAGTTCCAAAGGACTTTTCATGTCCACGTCCTACTGAAGATCTAAACCTGTCACTGGACGATGATGTTCATGTTTTCAATGGTACGTATTTCCATGTTTTATTAATGCAAATTGATACAGAACAAAAAACACCAAGATGAGCTCAGATAGATGGGTTTTTGTGAGGAGAAAAGCCAATTTAAACTAGGGAGACTGAAAACAGCATTTATTTCCTTTTAAGCAAAAAATTACTCTAACAAAACTGATCCAGATGTGTTATGAATCTGAATTTTTATTTATACAATGTTCTGTAGTTATTTGAGATAAATAACAAACATTCTGGGCCAGTATATAGTTTTATTGCACCAGTTTATAAGTCCAACCAGGATTTTTCAGATACAGACACCAGTATCAGATCGGTGCATTTCTAATTTAAACCGGTAGAGTCAATTTATAGCAACAAGTATAATGTATAGTTGCTGTTTTAAATGTAGTACTGATAATAATAAAACTTTATGTTTACTTTCAGTTGTCAAAGACGGCAAAAGTCTTGCTTCTCCATCTGCCCAAACGCCTTCAGTGCCGAGCACCAGAGCCTCCAGCAGCTTGAGGGACGAGGTGGACCGGCTGTCACTCATGTTTGCCCAGAACGGATATGATGTGAATACAGTTCTGGGTTTTCAGAGCGGCTGTGACAAACCCAAGTCTAACGTCTCTGAATCTGAGCACAGCGGAAAACCAGAGAAGACGATGATTTTCGACTCGACCATGGACCTCACTGTAGCTATTGCCCCTGAGATAGTCACTGTTGGGAAGAAGACCCAAACCAACCAAACCTCCGCTCACAAAAATGTAAAAACCAAGACCCAAGATGAAGCAACCTGCATAAAAACTCAAAACCCACAAGCAAAGCCAACACAAGAAATGAATCCACTGATTTTTACTGAGCTGGAGAAGGATCTGAGACGTGCAGTGGACACAAACACAAAGGCTGAGTCTCAAAAGGCCAAAGCCCACTGTAAAAATAAGATCCCCTCTCGCATTCCAAAAATGACAAAAAGTGCTTCGACAAACACTAAGACAAAGGAAAAACTGAAACTTAATGCAGGGTTCAATGTGGAGAATATCGATACTCACCTACCAGACGTGGACGATTATTTTAATGATGTTGAAAATCAAAAACCCTCCAGTTCAAGGAAACCTGCAGAAGCCACGTCCATCATTAACTGCAGGAGATCTGAAACGAGGAGGTCAGCTTCATCTCGAAAGAAAACGTTCTTCATTCCACCGATGCCTTCAGCTGAAATCGGAAGTGAATGGGCTTTTTTGGAATCGGAACATCACTTGGGAAGACCTGAATCTGAAGATCACAACCAGGACAAATCGAAGCTGTGGGAACATAACCAAACAGACACCGGCTCAGTTGACTTATTCTTAGATGGTTATTTAAAAGACGATGCAAATATTTCTGAAAAGGCCAACCAAAATACTTCCATGGAGCACGAGGAACCCACAGAATTTCAAGTTAGTTCAAAAATTAACTACAGAAAAACGCGAAGTAAAAGAGGATCCCACGCTATGAGGAGAACTTTTGACCTGCCTCCACTGCCCCATCAGGAAAGTAATGATGTCCCAACCTCTGCAAATGTGGAGGATGTGCCTAAAGAATTTAAACATGCTACAGATAAGAACGAGGAACAGGACTATTTCAGGATCTCTGTCCAGTCCAGAGAACACAGTTTGACAGACAGAAGACATCCCAACACTGAAGCGCTCTCAAAAAGTCTAAAAAAGCCCAAAGCAAAATGTAGGGGAACTTTTGTAATCACAACAAACGTCCGTGGCCCTTCACCAAACGCAGCAGACCTGGAGGATGAGGTAATGCGCGAGAGAACGAGCGTCGACGCCTTTAAACCCACTGCTGTGAAAGAGCCAAGTGCAGGGGACACATACGATTCAAAGTCGCATTCGCCTGAAGCTTTGTTTACCTCTTGTAAACGTCCTTGGGTGGCCACCGAGGAAGACCCCACCCAAGCACCAACACATGACGGTGAAGCAGTTGAACCATTTTCAGACTTTCAACTTCCCAAAAAAGCCAGACTGTCTGAAACCAAAGCTGAGAAAATGAAGGAGATCGCAAAAAGGAAAAACAAAAGCACACGCAAACATAACAAGAAAATCGATCGCAACAACACCGAAACTCGGAAGTCCATGTGTTTGTTTGACAACGACCGGCCTGAGATGAACATCAACACGTCTGTGGACCGTTTGTTTGGTTCACACGATGATGAACTGCACACTGGTGTTAATGAGACTCAAGCCAAGATGAACAAAAACCCCAAACAGTATCGTAAAACATCAAAGCTGCAGGCACCCAAAAACCTAAGAGAGACTTTTGTCGTGTACAGCCATTTTTCTTCAAGCGATTCCACAGTACAGCCACACGGGGGCCTGGGGGGGCCGGGAGGGCCGGGGGGGCTGGTGATGGATGAGGTGCCTCCCTGGTTGGATCAAGACGTCAGCACCGCAGATACTGAGACCGGCTCTGTGCCCTGTACCCCCAGAAGAGACACAACCAGCCCGACGGAGGCGTGTGGACCTTCTCCCAACAGCGCCATCCCAGGTACCACGGTTTATAACAGACCTTCACACAGACTAGGCCCCAGCAGAGACGCACCGAAACCGATCAGGCCTGTCACTATTATCACTATATCCACTTGTCTGGAACTACATATTTCTGGGCTCAGTATTTATCATGGGGACTTTTTCTATGCGATAATGGGGGGGGGGTTTGTTCTTGTTGTAATGTGATAAGATCTGAGCTGTGGAGGGTTGAATAAGTCACTTTTATGGCTGATTAATGCTTCATTCTGGTTTCTTATTTGTTGCAGCTCAGGCCTTTTAATGATGCTGCACAGTTTAAAATCTTATTCTGCTTTGTGTCAGTGGCAAAGTAGTTTCAATATTATCTTTATCGCAATATCTGTAGCGATATATCGAACTTCAAAATGTGTTACGGTGACGGGCCCAGTGCCGATACTGAACAACTGGCACAAGTGGATCTATTCTGTAATAAGTCAACTGTGTCTTAAGGAAATTTCCCATCGACTCTGGCTCCAATTCACTTTACCCTGAAAAACTGTCCCCTCTCTCTGTACCTGCTGCTGTCAGACTCATTTTGGTCTTAAATGTTCGTATTAACCCTCTACATGATCCTGGGGTTTTTATTTCACTATTGTGTCTGTAAATCAAGAACATTAATAACAGTCGACTCAGGCTCCTTCTTTCCCCGAGGTCGCTCTCGTTAGCGTGAGCAGTCAGCCCTGTTCGTTAGTGTCACTAATGTGGAAGTTTGTACTGGGTTTCATTGGCGTTGGTTGTGTTGCAGTGGGACGAGTCCTAACTTCACTGACAAACACAATTTCAACTCCAGATAAGGAAAACGGCAGGTTAACGAGGAGGCGAAAGGGCCCCGTGAGCTACAAGGAGCCGGCCCTCAAAAGGTCAGACAAACCTCATTATTTTTCTAAATTCTGCTCAGATTTTAATTTAAATTGAATTGTTTTTTTTGTTTTTTTTTACAGTAAAATCAGACGTGGAGACAAGTTTACGGACACAGAGTTTTTGAACTCACCAGTTTTTAAGGCCAAGAAATCAAAGAAAACCTCCACAAAGTCCTAAATACAACGTTAACTGATTGTTTTTTTAAATAAGTCTGATTATTTTGGTTTTAATAAAGACATTTTTGCAGTTTTATTTGTTTTTTCAGTTCTTCCTTCACCTTCATTGAATGTGGTAGTGTGTGTGTGTGTGTGTGTGTGTGTGTGTATATATATATATGTACCTGTGTGTTTATATATATGCACCTGTGTATATGTCTGTGCGCCTGTATATTGTCACAGAGATTGACAGGAGGTCGGTCATGAATAATTGAGCCTGTTACCTGAGCCGTCTGCCCTGTGAGCCACATTACTCTGTGAGCCACATGAGTCTTTAGGGCTGCGATGCTTTGAGCCAGATTCACTGCGGACAGGGCCATGTGTCTATGGTCAGGTGTCTCTTTATAATACAGTCTTTTGGTGAGTAAAGATTTTGAAATTTACTCGTGATTCAAATATTCTAATAATTCTAATAATTCTAGATTCTTCATTCGGCTGCTTTGTTTTCAGCTAAGATTTCATGACAGTTTCAAGTTTTTTTTATAGTTTCCATTTCATTTCTCGTGACTGAATTTAGACGTTGCTTTTTACTCCAATGTTAATAACCTTTTTTTTTTTTTTAGAATTAAAAACATGGGAGCAAGGAGACTGAGAAGAGATCTTGAAGTTCTTCTGTGAGTGTATATTTTTGTCATATTTCTGTCACTTTTCTGCCGTAGTTGTGTCTGATGTGTTTTTCCTGACCTGCAGTGGCGACTACATCGGTCAGAGGATTCGAGAGCAGTCATTTGACCCAAAGGGGAAGGGGGCCTCCACGATGCTGGACGACCTGGTAGTATTAATTACAATAACATAACTCAAGTCCAGCGCCTTATCTCATGGATTTCGTGCTGATTACAGGCCCATTATGATCTTGCAATTAGTGTCGCCCTCTGGTGGCTGAACAGAGACGAGGGGCGCTATGTGTTTGACAGAGACGTCCTGTGAGCCCCTTTTTAATCATGTGGAATTCAAATGTAAAACGTTCATGAAAAACTAAAACACATGTGTTTTTAGCGGAGCTACGGCCAGTGCTCAGTATCCGAACCACCTGGAACGAGAAGCCATGATCCTGTCGTCGTTCGCGGGCATGATCGTGGTGAGAAACGCAGATAAAAACACGGGAATGTCCAAGGTCTCAACACTTAGTCCAGTTTGAAAAAGTCCAGAATGTTTATTTATTTGGAACAACTTGAGCTGCATTTTTTTCTTTTTTTTAACATGTTTTTTTTATGTTTTTATTATTATTATTAT
>KN472989.1:1493-29059 GCA_000787095.1 Periophthalmodon schlosseri
TGCGCCCGCTGCACCCAGGTCAGGGTTAGCTGTCCCTAACTCGACTCACATGTAACCCCTGTGCACAGCCCAAATATGGCATGGCCAAATGGTAGGCACTAAACTGCAAACAAAGCTGAGCTGCCTTTTGATTTTTTACAGCCAGTTGTAAAGCATCACTCGGAGCCTGGCACCACACAGCAGTTATTTATTAGTGCAATAACTCTCCTCTTTCTGGGTGTCAGCAGAGGCAGGTAAGTTACTCGGCTCTATTCTCCTGCGGCTTATGTGTGCGCCATAGAGCAGCCCCAAAACAGGACTGCTCCACTTTACTGCCGTGATTCTAATGTGGACCATCTGGACATATGGGGACCACGTCAATCATCACATCAATCATCACAATGCAGAGGATGAGATGTGCGTGTTTCATTAATACTTTCAAATCCATAGTCTACATAAGGGTTTGAAGAAGCAGACACAAGCAAAAACTGTGTAATGACTGAACGCATTGAAAAGTAACAGGGAACTAAGTATATTGTGTGTGTAATCTGCGCTGTTACTATTTTAAAAAAGGTACTACAGTCACAACTGAACCTGTGTTGCCAGAGCCTTAACCTGCAGATAGAGGACACATACAAGTTTTTCCTCATTAGTATATGGACAGGCCTCATGTGAAAGCTCAGAACCTCTAGAATTCACTCACTGAGCTGCAGAGGCTGCACTAGCACTGATTCATGATTGGCTGCGGGTTCCTTATAGGTTTAAGCCAACTGGATTTAAGCATTGAAACTGACAAACTAAATGAGAGACTTATGTGAGGCTCACTCTGCTTTTTGATTGGATAATTGTCTTGGGAACTAAAACGCCAAATTATAACATTTATGTCCAATGTTTTTTATAATTAAGAAAGAATCATAAATGTTCCCTTGTAAAACTATTGCTCATTGTGAAGTATTTATTCCAAACTTAAAATAAAATCCGGTAAGAGAACCTTTATTTGAGGGAATGTGTTGTAACATCAAAGTAAAAAACAGCAACAGTACAAGATAAAAATTAAGAAAAATTCACATGGCAGATGAAAGTATAAACTAAACTTATAGACATACTGTTAATAAAATAAAACTTGAACTTGAACATAAAAATACATCAACTATTATACACAATAGTAGCAGTTATATGTGCATGTGACGTGTGACAGTTTTGCATTTTGGTGAATAAATATATGGCCTTTTCTTCGCATTTGCTTCTGATTTGTCAAAGGATTTTAATTCAACTGAAATTAGACAATAACTTATTTGCTTCTGATGATTGGTTTGAAATAAAATTGTTAAACTACAGGCAATCTATTGTGCAGTGTGCAGATTTGAGCCGACTGTACAGATCTGTGTCTCTTGAAGTATTTGTACCTGATTCTTTTTCATGTATTTGAGCAAAATTGATCTTGCCTCAGTACAGATATATTGTATAAACAGTTCTTGAGGTCAAAATAGGTCCGCTGTGTACTGTCTGCATCTAATTACAAAGCGTTTTATTGTCCGAGAATCAAAAAGTGCACTGTTAGCATGCTAGTTGTTGTTAGCATTACCGTGATCAGCCCCTGAAAGCTGTGAAAAGCGCTTATAAACTCATCGAGGTGAATAATTAGGATGCTCTGAATGCATAAGGTAAGTGAGGAATAACTTTGGACCACTGCAAACTACTAACTAAACTAAACTAAAGTGAACTACTTCTAGTTTTTCACATTATTAATCAGTTACAGCACCTTTAAGAAACCCGCTGTAAATATTACAATTACAGTGTAACAGAAATGTTCATGTTCTTTTCAGAATTTGAATACCTGGGCTGGTGTTACGGTATTAATTTGCACATGGCTCATTTATGGTGAGGTGTCCAGCCCCGGCCTCCTATGGTGCTGGGTATCAGAAGTGAGTTCCACAGTCCTTGTATGGGTCCATGTTGGGATCCGGCTCCTTTTCCTCTTCTTCCTCTGGCTCTTTGGTCGGCACCACTTTCCAATGCAGCCTTACGTCAAACACTCGGCTCTCCATAAGTGGTGTAACAAGCTGTACAAACATGAGAAAAACAACAAAAAATACTGCACAATTTAGCATCAAATTAAAAATGTTATGATGCCGTTTGCATTTTGCTTGTTTAAAGATGCATTCTTGTGGTTTAGCTCCCTCTGATGTCAGCAACGGTAATTAACAATGGCAAAATAAACAAATGAAGCCCTAGGTCGCGTGAATGCTATGCTAATAGAGCCGTATGTTGTGAACATAATTTAACAGCAGAATGAGTCCGGTGATGGTTTAGGGGCTTAAAAACTGCAGGAGTAGTGCAGAGTTTTACCTGTGACACAACAATTCTGGCAAAACGCAAACAAAGCATTTTTGAGCGCTCAGAGAAGACATTTAGCTAACAAAGTCACGCCATATGCAATTCACACTTACATTTACTGTACACAACACTTACATTAAATAATTAAGTATTACTTGTTTTATCCTTCCAATATTTTTTTTAGATATGGCTTTAAAACCCTTTAAACTTTTGTTCACCTTGGAATTAGCATTTGGAATTTTTTGCACTTCCATTTCCAATGAATGCCTTATTTACTTGTAGCTCTCTCTGCTGTCAGCAACGGGAACAAGAGAAATAAGCAAATGAAGCCATTATGCCAAAGCGCAAGTCCAGATTTTAACTATGACATAACAATTTGGGCAAAATCCACACATTGAATGACGACTTTGGATTAATGCCATGGTTAATTAAAAGCTCAAAAAAGTCAACTTTGCAGAATGTGGCCTTAATGGGCGCGACTAAGCTCTATTACTTTGAATTGCGATATGACCCTTGACTACATTTCCTCACCCGTTTATGCTATTGGTCTGCCTCTGTCGTGCTCTGAGGAACAAGGAAGATTTGAATAATTCATTATGAATGAAGCTAGCCTTAGTTGTTTTTATTATTCCTTAGTTCTACAGTGATTTCTGGTTGTAACTTTACCTGTTGTAAGATCTGCTTGTTTACATCTGGATCAGACAGGTCCACCTCTGTGTTCATTCTCCACTTCACTGAAACTTTTAACATGTTCATACCAGTCTTCAGCGGTTTTAGGGCTGTCACAAAAACAGAGGTATTAGGCCTATTAAGAAAGACCAAATCTAAGCCTAATTTAAATCATGTGTATGTCAAGATGTATTTCCTGCAGATAACTATTTCCAAATAATTAAATGAAGCATTATATGTTTTTGGACATTTTGCATGTAATATGTATATAAATATAAAAACACCGCAAAGGCAACTTCAATATTGTATTGATCGGAATGATTCTGGTGAAGGTGTATAGACAGGAGTTAGTTCCAGTTACCACTAGATGGCATCCACTAGTAAGAGCATTTTGACCTCCCCCAAATCAGATGAAAACACAGCTCCTGTTATGTTTTTCTATAATGATTTTTCTATAACTTTACAACATGAGCTCACAAAACTCTGTCTCGGAGAATGAACTTTAACTGAAACTTTTCTGGTGGGAGGTCTGTCACTTGCTTGTCTTCATGGAGATTTTATACTTTGCAAGGAAAGTTTCATATGGCATTAAACTCATATCTATTACTTGGGACTTATTCATATTTATCACTTTTATTGTTAATCGACTGGTGGAAATGGGCTTCTATACCATCCACTGCTATTTACTTACTTGTGATTATTCAAAAGATTCAGACTTTGGGTCATAGATGTAGGGTTAAAAAATGTCACAGACATTTTTCAACAATAAAAACACATGAATGCTGCTTTCTATGGTAAAAGACCATAGACCAAAAATCTATGGGGCCAACAGCCAAGAATCAGTTCTGCAATATTGCAGTTTACAATAAACAAAATGCAAAATCATAAGTTATAATTTGGTGCTTCGATTGTTGATTCTGCAAAAATCTGCTCTGTTTTTTACGTGTAAGCGGCCATGTTTGTTTTTGACATGACGGACCATGCATCTCTCTGATTGGTTAATCTGCCTACCAATCACGCCCTCTGAAATCAGGGAGACAGATTACGGCTCCAGATGGTTCTGGGTGGTTCTGCCTGGCCAGGTAACCACATAAACAGTTTAGTAATGAAAAAAAAGTCTATTTTGTGTTTAATCTGTAGAGGAAAAAAACATTTTCAAGTTCAAAAGCTTTAGTTTTCTAACATGCAACAAACTCAAACTTACCTCCATGGCAGAAAAACTTGAGTTTGAGATCACAGCTATCAATCCCCCAAAACAAGTCTGGATGGATAACGCCGCAGTACTGGTTGTCATGGAGCTTGAGCGGGGGGCTGAGCCAGTTAGTGAAGGAGAGGGGGGAGTTGTCGACCCACCTCCACGGCTCACGGTACACCCCGATCCACGCCCGCGGCTGAGTTAGGACTGCCGTGGCATCCGTGTTCCTCTGTTCAAATGGAATCCAGGCCAAGTCTATATGATTGAGCCCGCAGAACGCTCGAGCATCGGTCCAGTTCAGCTCAACATCATAAAAGAAGTACAATGGAATGGGGGGTCCTCTACTGGCACCTACATAAGGATCACACGTGAGTCCAACTATATACACACTACTCTGTTAAAAATTTGACTCCTTGAAAATACCAACACAAAGCACCTAAAGTGTAAAGTGTAGCCTAGTGTTTGTGCTTTGATTTGGCGAGAAACATTATAACTCTCGAGCTGTTCTGTAGGCTGAAAACTGAAAAATTACAAAATGGATTTAAACAACACATTTTCAGGAGTCTGTGATTAATTGGAGTGTTCATGGTCCTGTTTAGGTGTTTGATTTTCAGCAAGTAAAAAAATGAGCTAGCTTGTGACTGTAATGTTATTTGAGAGGGACTTGTTTAACAGTACAAAATCAGCTCATCTGTTGTAGTTCCAGTTAAGCCTGTTCTTCATGGTCAGATTGTGTTAAAACAAAGTGTGCCTCCAGTTAGCAAAGGGAATGTTGATGACATCAGCTGCAAAGTGTTAATGCGCCTGCAGCCACCAGGATGTAAATGCTAATTCTAATTTGTTTATTTGAGATGGCCTAGTCAAAGTGTCTGACTCTACAATGGAGTGTGATTTCAAAAGTACTTGTTGAGACAGTGTGATATCAGTGGTGCAGTGTGTTCAGTAGGTAAGTAGGTCTTACGATGGAAGCATATTGCAGGGAGTTTCTCTGCACAGTTGTGATCAGCCCAGGTTGCGTCACTGTTCAGGATCACACACGTCTCCCCTGCATTAACAAAGTCGGGTTCCCCGGGGCCCCAGTTAGCGTATGGAATAGACGCATCAGTTACAGAGTACCTCCAGGAGTTGGCGTTATCTTGGGGCACTTCCTTCCAAGATATGGGGTCATCCACGAGGCCGAACCAGGAGCGCTCCGCCCCCATGTCCACTGTGCCCAGGCTGAGCAGGTCCCCTGAGGTGGGCACGGTCGCCAGGTCAGTGTGGAAGAGCTCGCAGTACGAGCGGGCGTCAGTCCAGTTCAGCCTCAGATTGATCAGGTGGTATTCCATAGACTGGCTCTTTGACCCAAATAGAAGGCATGTTCCTGAAAGAAAAATGTTACACATTGATTTCAGGTTAGGATAAGGTTAAGTTCTATTGTATCCCCATGGAAAATGTTTTTGCAATTTATAAATTAAAGGTATTTTACCATGTAAAGTTGGCTGGTTAAAATCTGCATGTTTTATTGTTCATGTTTAAAAAGCATAAAACTAATAATTGCTGCTTGCGCAAATAAATGGCTTTTGCGTTATCCATTACTTGGACTTGAGAGTTAAACTAAATAAATGAGATAACAACTCACCAAGGATCAGAAACACCACCAGCTGTGTTTCTTCCATGTGAGGGCTTCCTGTACAAATGCAATATGTTTTCGTTTCAGACAAAAATCAACAGCAGATTATTGTAAGTAACTGTTCTACATCTTTTAAATGCAACTTTTAAGAGTAAAAGTCAATTTTTTTAGGTGAAAAAAAGTGCTCATATACAAATGTAAACATTTGAAAACATATGTATTGAATGAAACAGCATCACAAAATGCACATTCTGACCAAGTTGTTTTTTTTTAATTCCATGATTCCAAAGTTTGTCTTAAATCAAATTTATAATATATTAAAACTGGCATTTGACAACACTAGTTTAATCAAAGAAAGATGGTAGATAAAAGACCATACTCACAGTGACAGGAGAAATGTCTCACTTGGTGTTGAAACTTAACGAAACACCAGATAAACAACACAATTTAAATATGCAAACCAGAATTAAGAGTTGCCCTGTATTTCCTACAGTGGAACATGCTCAAATGTACCACCTTCCATTTGCCTTTTCTAGTTACGCACCATTACCTATGCACGACTACGCCTATCCGCAGGTGACAAACCATGGACATCAACCACGACTTTAAAAACATCTTAAGTTAAGTGACATTTTTGCTTAAAGGCCCTGTATCCGATTTTTTTCATGTATTTGAGCAAAATTTGCCCCAGAACAGATATATTGTATAAGCTCTTGAGGTCAAAATAAGTCCACTGTGTGCTGTCTGCATCTAATTATAAAGTGTTTTATTGTCAGAGAATCAGAAAGTGTGCGTTAGCATGCTAGTTGTTGATAGTTGTTTGGTGACGCCAAAACTCTGCTCTGGTTGGTGAAAGTTGTGAAAAGCACTTATAAACTCATTATTAGGATGCTCAGAATGCACAAGGTAAATGAGTAATAACTTGGCACGGACCATTGTCAACCGTTTAAAATGAACTAGGCCTAGTTCTGTTTTTCACGATAGTAAAAGGGCCTTTAAGTAATTATCAACTTACAGACAGGTAAGAGTTCTTCCAAAGACAAACCAGTGAAAGAAATGTCAGGTTTGAAGGGAGGGTTATTCTACCAGTTTGTCAAGATCTCTGTGTTTTTTAAGGGAGGTACTTGAGGCCATTATAGATGATGTTACCATAGTCTACAGTGGGATAAGTGCACGGGTCAACTGGCATTTGGGATCAGAAAATACAACGTTATTGAACACACACAATAAATATAACCACAATCAGTTTATTTGTATCCACAAGTGTGTAAAGTACCTTCCACACGCAGAGAAAGAGCGTGGGGACGGTCAGCAGTGATTGGCTACTCATCAGGAAGTCCGGTCTTGTTGATTTCTTATCTTGAGAAAGGTCTAGCTGCAGCCAATGGGGAAAGTGGATCCGTTATCTACCCCTAACCCAAATCCTATATTTTTATCAACTTAACCATGTAGTCTAGCTATTGTGAGATTATTCCTGGTTGTGATTGGTCATTCAAAATGATGACGTTTAGGCACAGGGACATGGTAATACAAATTATGCGTTCTTGTAACTTTAATTCCTATTTAAACATGCACGTTACACATGCAAGTATTTCACATTTTATAACTGAAAATAATGTCTACATTTGGAAAACACACATTATAAACTACATCTCTGTTTCCAATGAGGTATTTAGGCATTGGAGCTCCCTCTGCTGTCAGCAACAGGAATGAACAATGGCGAAGCAAACAAATGAAGCCCTGATCTCCCATGAATGCTAATAGAGGCCTCTGTTGTTGTGAACACAATTTTACAGCCTTATGAGGCCGGTGATGATTTATTGATTTAAGAACTGTGTAGGAGAATTCTGGAGTTTTATATGTGACAAAAGTAAACTGGAAAAATTCAAACATGGATTTTCTGAGTGCTAAGAGTTAATGAACCAAGTGTAAATGAAGCACAAATACAACTCCAGGTATGCATTTAATGAGGGGACAACAATATCACATGGTTAAACATAGTTAAACTAGCTGGTCTACTAGTAATCCCAGGCCACCGTATTTCCCCAGTCCGCTCCTGGAGCAGTGTCATCTTAACCAGGGTGAATATGGGTGGGATGAGCCTGGTTTTAGCTATCGTTTGAAAACGACAGATTCTGAATGAAATATGTGTACCAGACCATGTGTGTAGTTTGGTAAGGTTGGTAAAGTTGTAAGGGCTGGAGGTTACTGTCAGACTGTTTTACAGAGGTGGAGGTAGTGTGCATGGATCTGAGAGCAGCCAGCAGCATCTGTTATGTCACCAGTGTAGAAGGAAAAAAACAATGTGGTCATTATTTATATTTTAATAGTTCACAATGAATGCTGCATTCAAGTAGATGTTTACAGAGCAGTAGAACCACACTTTAATAGTAGCACTAATAATATGAAATGCAAAGTAGTTACAAATAAAATATAATGCTGTGTTAAGAGACATATATAATAAAAACACACACAGTGCATAAATCACATTAGGTTTTTGGGCACTGTAGCACTAATAATATGAAATGCAAAGTAGTTACAAATAAGAGTTGTGTTAAGAGACATATATAATAAAAACACACACAGTGCATAAATCACATTAGGTTTTTGGGCACTGTGGCTGCTTGGGACTTCCTGTTCTCTCTTCCTCCATGACCACAATCCTCAGCTGTACATCTGTCCGGTCCTGACTCACCCTCTCTGTGAGCTGTGGAGGAAAGACAGGCACAACCTTTTCAGACATTAAAAGAAAATAAAATCTGTGTCACATTGACATTGTGTGATTCTTTGAACATTTTTCTAGGGTTTCAGATGACATAATGATTGGGGTTGAGTTGGCACCAGTGGGCACCGATACAGTGTTCAAATTAAAGATAGAACGATATATCAGGCCAATATTTGTAGTTTTTAGCGTATTGGCTATCAGCCGTATATCTCCAGCACAGGCCCATATTTTGTTTTGGCCGACCAAATGCATAAAGAATATGCATAAAACTTTATTTGAACACTTAGAGATAGCTGCACACAATGTGACACACAGCTCTCTTATGAAAAAGGGCTGTGGGTGAGTTTGTAGCAAATTTTAACATAATTTTAAATGATCAATTGCACACAATGTGACACACAGCTCTCTATAAAAGGGCTGTGGGTGAGTTTGTAGCAAATTTTAACATAATTTTAAGGAAAATGATCAAAACCTACATATCAGCCGAAAAATATCAGCAGAGCTTATCGGCCATCAGTTTCTCTGTATTTTAAACAAAATCGGCATCGGTCATGAAACAACCCATATTGGCCGATCTTTGGTTCTTTTGGCTCAAGATGGCAGGCCGCCATTGCTGTAATCTTGACTCTGATCTATGATGACTTTGCACTTGTCAAAACTTTAGGACCTGGTTCAAAAATGGCTCTGGCCTCAAACACTGAGTTACGGCTGTGTGAATCTTTTGAACCAGACTTGTTTGGCCGCTGTGGATTCTTAAAGTTTGTGCACATCTAATGAGGTGGGACTTAATAATATCGGCTCGGACTGGACTATGTGCCTGCACAGGGAATGAGTGGGCAGTAAGTAATGCGGCAGCAATGGCTCCACTCCCAAGAGGGCAGTCTGTAACGCCCCTCTGCCCTTTTTAGGAATATCATTGGGGGGAAGAGCCATTTTGGTTTCTGTCTTTCATATGGCCATTATAGTGTATGGGTCAGAATGACAAGACGATGTCCATAATATATACTTTCAATGGTTTGCATACATCACTCAGTTAGCCAAATGTCACACCTATTGAGATGTTCACCCAAAAGTATTCCTCGCTATAGTCTAATAAATGAATGTATTTGTTCTGATTGGTTAGATTTATGCATAGACCATGACTGAGATGTTGACAGGTAAAAGGCATTTTGTTGCTTATATGGGCATTTTATGATTTTATGATGACTTTTTATTTCCCTAAAATGCGACCCCCTATCCCATCTATCCCACTACCCACAGCCTTCTCATGTACCTGCTGCTGTATCTGCTGTAGAACCCCTGGCTCTGTGAGGTCGCAGGCAGAGCTCATGGTTTGTCTCAGTGTGGTCTTCCTCGTCTTCCAGTCCGGCTTGGCGCAGATCGATGGACACGTTTTGTCGCAATTTACATCATTCCACGTGTGAAGATCCATTTCTACACAACAGAACTCGATACCCATATAATTATCTGGTGCAAAGGATGCCCAGTTCCGGAAAGTGCTCGGGCTGTGATCGGCCCAGGCGAAGGGGATCCGGTACAGTCCGATCCATGCCGCTGTTAGCCATGGCACCACACTTTTGACAGCAACGTTGACTTGATCACTCTCAATAGAGACCAGGTCGTTGTAGTTCTGTCTGCAGTACTCCTGGGCAGCACTCCATTTCAGCCAAGTGGGGTTGTACACATACTTTGGAAATGAAGTATCTAGTCAAGGAAAGAAGCCAAAGAGGTAACTGCAATATGGCATGACACAAATGCTTGTAAAAAATAGTCTTGATTTGTTGAAAGCAAATGGGAATCAAATATGTAAATGTCCCATGTTTTGTAAGCATTTTTTCTCTTTAGCTTTTCTGAAGAAGGGTCCACCACCTTGTCTCCATGGAGATGTTGGCTAGAATGTATCACAGTTCAATCATGCATTTATTCAATAACAGGTGTTCGTATTGCTTGAAAAACATGCTTATTTACGTTCTTACTGTAGGGGGTAGTCACCTCTCCACAGATTTGACTTGTAACTTGGCATCACCTGTTTGTCTCAGTGGAGATAGATAAGTTTAATGCCACACTGTAGAACATTCAGTCGAAGCAAAAATCTCCATGGAGACAAGTAGGTGACAGACCATCCACCAGAAAAGTTATATAAAAACGTCCTTCATTTGGGATGTGCAATTTAATCACATACCAACACTATCTTTTTTAAGTCCCTCCTCCCAGGGTCTGGAACCGAACCATAAATGATGTCAAACAACCGTCCTAACTTGAGGCCTTCAAGTCACAGCCACTAATTTCTGTCACGTGTCTCTCAAATGTGGAAGATATCTCTCAATTCAGAACAAGTTATACCTCTGCAGAAATAGTTATACATTCTGCAGAAATCTGTTCTGTTTCTCAGTCCTCTGATATTTTTTGTCCCTTTTTATTCGTTAGCCACTATGTTTGTTTTGACCCGCCTGTCACACACTCCCATATGAAATCAGGGAGCCAGGGTACGATTCCAGACCCACATGTCTTTTGCAAAAGTCTTGACAAAGTGTGTGGTTCTGGCTGGCCAGGCAAATATCACCCAGCCCTACCAGGTAAAGTAGATTAACTTTGGCAGACAAATCTGTATGTACGTAAAATGTTATGTAATGAATGAACGCACAAAGATTCCAATTGCTTGTGCACTACATAATCAAACAATCAGAACTATTTTTGCTAGTGCTCACATTCTTAAACAAAATATGCAAATGGAACACAACCCAACTCCAGATCTGTTTTTGATAAGGATAAAAGTCAGGTTTAGCAGTTTTCCTTTGCCTGGAATGTGCCACAGTCTTAAACATATGTAGCATTTACTCAATTACAAGTGGTTTTATTGCTTCTTGATGTGAGCTGGTTCAGCTCCACAGACCTAACCTCTAACTTGCTACTTGTTTGTCTCAATTGAGATTGAGAATTTTAATGCCATACTGTGGAACTTTCTAGGAACCAGAAAAGTTGCACAGTGCCCCTTTTCAAATGCTGAAAAGGAATGTGCTACAAAGTGCATTATTTGTACTAATATTCTTTAAACATGCTCGTGAGTACCTTTTGGCATTTCATGCATGTCAGTAAAGACGCTGTACTTGATGTTTACCGTCTTAAAAATGTGAAAAACAGAACGAGTTAATTATAAAGTTATTCCTCACTTACCTCATCAGCATCCTAATTATTCACAGTGATAAGTTTATAAGTGCTTTTCACAACTCTCAGAGACCAGACCAGAGTTTTGCCATGACAGTAAAGCTAACAACTACTAGCATGCTAACACGCACATCCTGATTATCAGACAATAAAATGCTTTCTAATTAGATGCAGACAAGAAGAGCTCCTTATACAATATATCTATATTGAGACAGAATATTGTGGTTTACAATGAACAAAATATCAAAAAATTGGAGAACGAATTAAGCACAGAGCAATGACGTCTTGAATACAGGAGAATAAAGATTACTCAAACATGCATGAATCACTATAAATACAACTTTGAGTGTAAATGAGAAAGGGAGACCACTATAATATGGTTGAAAGCTTGAATATGTCTGCTTTAAAATACCATCACACGCACGCCAAGGACCTATGCTTTGCTCTGGTTCAGTGAGAATGTTGCTGACCAACCTAACCCATCCTTTACAATGCAAATATGAAGCTAAGTGTTCTTACTATAAACACAAACAGAAGGTATTGTCAGGTCACAGTTGTCATCGTTCCAGGACCCCGACCAATCTATTGTGACACAGGACTCTCTCACTAAGTTATTAGGCTCCCCAGAATTCCAACTGGAAAATCCACTCTGGCTGGTTTCTCCTGTCTCTGACCATCTCCAGGAATTACTGGCATTCCCCATGTGTTGCCAGGTAGAAGGGTCATCCCTCAACCCGATCCATACATCCCCCGCGAGCCCTGCGGGTCTCCGTAGGCTGTCAATGTCCTCCTGGCTCTCGAAGGTTGCCAGCTCTGCGTGTTGCTTCTGGCAGTTCTGCTGAGCTTCGTCCCATGTCAGAAGTTGGGTTTGGTAAAAGTAGCGTCGAGACAAACTGCAGTGCAATAACAGGCCTGGAGATGGATGAATATATGGTACTGCATAATCGTGTAGTTATTACAATAAATTAGTATGATTAAAGCTCAAATGATAAACATAATATGAAATCTGAAAGGGGAATCCACTGTAGAAACTAAAAAAGTCACATTCAAGGGACATAAATGAACCTTTCCTGAAAAGTTTTAGAATGATCTTGAGCTGTATCTTTCACAAGTATAAGACACATAGACTAGTACACGCCCATGGACCACTATGGAACCTACTGGACGACTGAGGGATTACACAGATGGTAGTATAAAAGGGAAGTACTATGATTTAATGTTGAAAATCACATTCTATTGTCTAAATAAAGAGATTAAAGATTAAAGAGATAAAAGATTTTTTATTATCATCATGGTATTGGAATTGGTATTGAGTATCAAGTTTATTCCTTGGTACTGAAATCGAGTTTGACATTTTAGCATCATGGCAGCACTAAGACAGAGAGAAAAGTTACATAGCGTGTCTTTCGTGCTCCTAGATTTTTTTTTCTTCCGACAGAATTACTCTTTACTATTTTGCATCATCACTCATGTTTTATGTGTAAATAACCCCTGTGCTAGCATAGAAAAAACACTACTGTCCAAATGAACAAAAATCATATTTGATTCAACAACAATAACATGAATTAAAGCTACAGTATGTAACATTTTAGACAAATTATAGTTTTAATGTTTTCTTGAAATCATGCTACCATGTGACTTGTCACCTCCAGAAAGTTACATACTGTACCTTTAGCCAACAAAACGATGAAAGTTGACACTTACCAAATAGTATAATAATGACGCAATTTCCCATTTGTAGTTTCTCAGCAGAAAGATATCCAGGAGTACAGGATAAGAGTACAGGATAAGAATACAGGACGTTTCAGGGTAAGATTTAGACACTCAATTGCCCGTAACGTATTGAGTATGGAAGAGCAGTCCCCTTAATCCCCTTGAATACTTGCTCTCCAGGAAAGAGCTCTTCTACATGAGTTTTATGCAAAGTGGAGGTGCATCAGGCAGGTTTGAATACATCTGGAGAGCACGCTGGCGAGACATGATGTTATTAGGCTTAAGCGCCAGAAGCTGGCAATGGGCCCATTAGTATCGCAAAGGGTGCAAGTGTTTTCTGAAAATGTATAGTGTATTAGCCAAAAAAAAGCTAAAAATTGTTCTTGTATCACAATATTATTCTTTCTTATTATTTACCAACTTACCAACCCCCTTATTTTTCACCCAGTGAACAGTGGCAAAAACTCAAAAAAACTCACACTTCTCTACATTCTGGCTGTATCCAGTTTATGAAAATAAATAAAATAGCGCGTCACCTCCCCACACAAAAGAATGACATTAGGTTATAGGAACGACACTGAAAAAAATGTGCACGTAGAATGATGAAATTTGACACAGAAGTAGATCATGACAAGACAAGAAAAAAATATCATTATGGCAATGCCATTCATTCAAACAGAGGTCAGCCATATTGGATTAAATTTATGGCTAAGCATGACTCAGCATTTTTTTTGGAAAAGGAATACATTTTTTGTAAAGGTATAATACGGGGAGAAAAAAGATTTAGTTTTTCTAAATTTTCTTTTTTGGTCAATGACACCCATGCCATATTTTTACAGTTTGGCCATAACAATGACAGAAACGCTCCATGCTATTCTAATGATCAAATCGCCAAATCACACAAAATTAGGCTGATTTCACTCAAACTTGATATAAGAAAATTTTAAAATTGGCAAAAGCTCCCCCTAGGCAATCTGTATGGAGTAGGGTTAGGGGTTAGAATTAGGTTTAGGCTAGATTTAGGGTGAGGCGTGGCTTAGGTGTAAGGTCGATCATTGCTGCTTGCGGCTGTATTTATTATTAATCTTTACTAAGGACACAGAGAGCACATATGGTCCATAGATAAACAATACACACACACACACACACACACACATATAGGACAATCATTGCAACTGCGATTCAATTTACAATTTATGTTTTAATAATAGGATTCTGTTCAAATCTTGGGTCTTATCACTAATAGAAATGATCTGGTTCAATATGTGTGAATTTACATATTGGATATTTCATGGCAAAGCACATCGTAATCGACAGGGAAATCTGCCTCTTGCCCCTCATCTGAGACTATGACATCATCACCCTCTAGAATCTGAAAACCACCAGTATGGTCTCTGCACATAACACATGAATATAGCCCATTTATATCCATCCTGTTAGAGTGTATATATTATATACAGAGCCGGAGTTTCACAAAAAATTGAACTGCATTATTTCTACGAGAAAATACACTATTTAGACTGATTTATCTTGGGCTGATGAATGTCTGGTAAAACTGGTAATGAGCCTAATATAGCCTATAAATCACATTGAAACCTTATCTACATCAAATCCCAATTGGCACATTAGCCTGTGTAGACCCCTGTTCTATAAGGCTCATAATAAACTCATAATGAACGAGTAGTCATCGCATTGTGAGCGGCTCATTTGCATAATAATGTGGCGAAAATATCTCTAACAACCTGTGACTTTAGTGGTTGAAATAGTAAAGTTTCAAACTCAAAACTTATTTGATAGCGTTTCTGAGCTATTTAATGCAGGAGTATGTGCCTCAGCACTCACGGCTCCGCCTCTCTCCCGACCTGCTGCAGCCGGCAGCAGGCAGAGGAGCAGAGGAGCAGAGGAACAGAGGAGCAGAGGAGCAGAGGAGCAGATATTTAGTGGAAATAAATATACCCTGTTTCAGTGTTATTTGGCACAGACGTAATTATTTGAGTTTAAATTTGACCTTCAGAAAAAGCACCCTGTCGTGGGCTCAGTCAGCTCGTCGTGTATAAGCGCCAAGCGGCTATGAGGTGCTTAAACCATTTGCATCTAAAGGGGTGAAGGGGCCCTCAGATGTCATGCATAATTGTATTTAGTGGAAATAAATATATCTTACATAAGTGTAGAAAAATGCAACTGAGGAAATGATCATTACATGCCTCTGAGGGCCCCTCCCGGCCATGTGCCCTGGGTAAACAGTACCCCCCCGGTCCGACGCCCCTGCTCAGAGCAGAGATACTCTTATGTGAGAAAGATCTATGTAAAGTGTATGGAAATCTTAAAACATATGTTTTACAAGTGATTTACATCAAGTATCAGGTCAGAGCACATTGTCCAAACCATTAGACACTGCAAAGAAAAGACTACATACAAACCATGTCTGGTTGTTATTTGGTTTTCCTGTGTTGAATCTCAGAGGAGCTACACACTCACCTCGAGTAGAGGCTCTGGTTACTCCATCACTTATTCCAGATCTGAATTTAATAAACTCATTCAGAGGTGTCGGAGAAAGTCCATGTAAACTTTTAAGTTGAATTTTTTAAATGATCAAAACTTAAATAGTGATATTTCTGCAGGCATCACACAACGGTGAAAAGAATAAGGTTTCTTAGTAAAGTTTCTTATCTAATATTTTTAAAGCTTTTCAGTGAATATAGCATTTGCAAAACAATAAAAAGTCTAAATATGTTATGTATTAGTAGTTATTACCCCCTCTTTAAATAGAAAAAACTGACTGTTTCTTCCTGTTTTGGTTTTGCATTAAAAACGGAGAAACCAAACCAAACAAACTACATACAGATGTGTAATGCCGTGCTGGTCACATTTAAGTTACTTCTTACTATAAATTGAAATTTCTAGGGAGATATTGTAGAGGCTACATCAAAATGTCAAACTGTCCTGTGTAGCTCTATTTATTTATTTACAAAACATTTACAAGCAGTTAAATACAATTCACTTTTATGACAGTTATGTAAAAAGATGCTGTCTATCTTAAAAAAGGAACCCAGACAGTAGTAAAACACACCAATACAATTTACAGATTCAATTTACAAAATCAGAAATCTGCTACGTTCTTCAGTCCACTGTGATATATTTTACCTTTCTTTTTCCCTCGTAAGCAGCCATATTAGTTTTGATACAGACGGACCATGTGCGCCCCTGACTGGCTAATCCACCTGTCAGTCACGCCCATCTGAAAGTGTGAAAAGTGTGTATTCTGGATCCTAAGCATAAATTTGGATATTTCTTTCAAAACATCTCAAAACATCCCATCTGAAATTATGACATCATCAAATCCTAGAACATGAACTCAGGCCTGGAAAAGGACTTTAAAGTGACCCCTATAAAATATGAGATCTAATCTCATTTTACTCCAGGGCACAGACCAAATCCTCCTATTTACATGCTTATAAAGGCTGTCAGGCCTGAGGTTAACAACCTCCTTACTGGAGTGCTCCTAAGCAGTATTAAGGGATCGCAAACTCTCTTATTAACGCCCCAGTATGTAACTTTTTATCCAAAAAATAGACTAAAATAAAAGCTTTTTAAATTATTATTTTGGTTGTGTTTACTGTCCTGGAATACAAAAAACATAAAACAAAAAAACATGCATCTTTACTCTAAGCGAACTTGCATTTCCACAAACCTGACTCTCATTTGGCTTGGGGTAGGGCCTCCTCCTGCTTGTTTCCATGGAAATTGTGTTTTTTTGACACAAACCTTCTCTATGGAGAATGTTCAGAAGTTTTAACTTTAAACTATTTCCATGGAATCATGCAGGTGATATGCCACCTCCAGTGTTACACACTGTACCTTTAAGGAACACAAAAATAAATCACATTAGTTTTATGTAAAAAATGTAAAATGTTTATGGACAAATTACACAACTAGTCAAAAATATGAACACACTTTTTAAATTATTTTTCTCCTTTATTTTACTATTTACACTGTGGATTCTCACAGGCATCAAAACTGTGAACACATGTAATGTCGCAAACACAAAATACACCCAAAATAACTCAAAACTTGTTCAAGATTTCAGTTGTTTTTCTTGTTTTTTTTAATAGCCACCCTTTGTTTGGTCACTGCTTTACACATTTGGCATTTCTTAGCCCTGATGCAGCACAGCTGTGAAATGAAAACCATTTCAGAAGACTTCCTCATGAAGCTCACTGAGAGAAGGCCAAGGGTTTGCAGCTGTTGACAAAGCAAAGGGTGGATACAATTTTTTGGAGGATTTGAATAAAATTTTTTAAAAAATTAAAATTTAGCTCCATACATCTTGCACTATATATTTGAGGTCTTCCATATGTATATAAAATGTAGAAAGTGGTAAAGGAAAAAATGAGATGGTGTATCCCAAAGTTTTGACTGGTAGTGTACACCTACTGCACTGTAAACTGCTATATTAACCTCACCTTCATAAACAGAAGTGTGTGAATTTTTCACTAGTAAATGCAAACTAGCCTCAAACGCAGGACAATACAGGAATTCTCAAAAAAGCAGGAAAATCAATCAACATACAACTGAGCAAGCGACATTATAACAAGGTAAAGGTTTTGCACAATCAGTCTTCTTTAACGAAGGACAACAGCAACACTATTAAAAACTAAATCAAATCTTCCCTAATAAAAGCCTGCTATGTGCTGCCAGTGTGACAGAGGTGTAAAAAGGGCACCGTCTTCTCATTACTGGGAGCTTTGCATATGAAAATGATGTTTTCTGGACATTCAGATACTTATCCTCACACCACACTCGTCCTGCGGTGTTCTCCAGGTGAGTCATTTCTGTCTTTTGTAAAACTTTTGTAGCTAATCTAAAACATATGTAGCCTCATATCTTCAGGCTTATAATGCATGTGCTGCCAGTGTTGAATCTGCACTGCTCTTGTTGCAGGTAGTGATGAGCTGAATCGTTTGAATACAAATAGACTTTTAATGCATTTGTTCTGCTTTAGGGTGTCTGAAATGAGACGGCTCTCCACACTGTTTCTGCTCTCCTTGGGTAAGCCTCATGTTTAGCATGTCTATTCTAACAAAGTCAGTGGTTGGACTGTCCTGAGTTAGGGTAGTTGTCTTCTGCATTTGAGCAGAATGTAGAAGGGACTGGCTGGTCAGGCAATATAAGGACCTTAGACAAACAGTATCTCACCTATTTCACCTGGTTATTTGACCTACATTTAAAAAGATTATTTCCAGCTTTTGCAAAGTCGTATATAAGATATACAATATTGAGTACACTATGAAACACAAAGACATTGTCATTACATAATTTAAATGAATAAAAATATGCATGTACATGGGTTCCACGAATTGGCCGCACACCAAGTGAGCGTGTGTTGCATTTATGGCTTGTTACAAGTTTAGCTTCAGGTTAAGTTCACTTCAGATGAAAAGCTTCCACTGAATCTTCATGTGAGGTCATATTACGGTAGTTTCATTAACATAACCCAATAATTCAGTTGCCACAATGATCACATTATTAGGCCTGAGTTCCAGAAGCTTGCGAAGGGTATCGCAAAGCAGTGCTAAGAGTAGCTGGTAAGTGAACTGACGTGAAGAGCCCGTAGTGACCAAGGACCCTCACCATGACGTAGGAATGTGTGAATGCTTTCTGAACATGTATAGTTTATTAGCTAAAAAAAAGTGGAACATTGTTCTCGTATTAGAATATTAGAATATTAGAATAGAATATTATTTTTGCAACCCCCCCCAAGTATTCAACCCCATTTTGTATCCAGTGAACAATGGCAAAAACTCACAAAACTTTGCCAACTATTAAAACTTGCACTTCTCTACATTCTGGCTATTTCCCATTTACAGGGAAAAAATGGCGCCCCACACAAAAAAATGGCATTAGGGTATAGGAATGATGCCAAAGAATGTGCACGCAGAATCATGAAATTTGACACAGAAGTAGATCATGACAAGACAAGGAAAAAATATTATTGCGGTAATACCGTCCGCTCAACCAGGGGTCAGCCATATTGGATTAAACTTTGCTAAGCATGACTCAGCATTTTTTGTAAACATACAGTACTTTTACAAACTCCTCCTAGAGCGTTCACCGAAATAGGCTACACATTATCTCAAGAGATGGGGCATCAAAAGTTTTCCAAATCCCAAAGTATTATGGCCTCTGTGTGGCGAAGCTGAAAAATTGCCCAGAATTTTGAAAATTTAGAATTTTTACAAATTGCTCCTATTTACACAAACAAACTCTGATTTCAGTGAAATTTGAATCAGTTGTTAAACTCCCTGCACTAAAGCTATTTAACGTGAAAAAAATTGAATATGGCGCATTATTGAAACTAAATATAATACGGGGAGAAAAAAGATTTCATTTTTCTAAATTTTCAAGTCAATAACACCCATGTCATATTTTTTACGGTGTGGCCATGACGATGACAGAAACTCTCCATGTTATTCTAATGATAAAATCGCCAAATCACACAAATTTATGCTGATTTCACTCAAACTTGTGGGTGGACACCCCGACCCTGAACAGATTGATATAAGAACGTTTAAAAATGAGTGCAGTAGGCAATTTGTGTGGAACGATAAAATTTTCTTTGTCGTAGACATACAAAATTAGGTACACATACTTGTGACATGTTCTCCATCAAAAAATTCAATGAAGCCCACACTCCATCTCACATTGTGTTGCCAACAAGACAAAAACTTTGGCATAGCCAAACCAAATCAAGGAACAATATGGTTAGGGTTAGGTTAGGGGTTGGGGTAAGGTTATTTTAGTGATTAGGGTGTTAGGGTAAAGTTAAGGTCAAGGTCAGGTCACGTTTATGGTTGGGGTAGGGTTAGGGGTTAGATCTAGGTTTAAGCTACGGTTAGGGCGAGGCGTGGTTTAGGTGTAGGGGTGAAGCGTGGCGTAGACACGGGGTGCAGCGTAGGGGCGGGCAAGGGCTGATGATTGCCTCTTGTGGCTACATTTCTACATCATTTCAAAGTGCACGTTATGCTGAAGTCCTTGATATAGAGCCCCTGCACGCATATGGCTAAATTAGTGAGATGGTCCACTAGCTTCGCCCCTGGCTGCCAAGTCTTTTAAGGGTTTCCCCAACACGTTTCTCCACAAACAAGTCCAACATATTGTGTTTAAGCGTCTTTATTGGCCCCTATAGCCATAATCCACGTTTAATTAACGTAAACACAATTCCACATGACACGGTAAGAAACGGTGTACCTCTCAACCTAGCAGGACCTGTGCTACCCTTTCTGCCCCTTTTATAGACTGACAGGCACCACACATAAAGCCCACAGCGCTACCTTGAGGCTAGGAGATAAACTACAAGTTGGCTCCTACAAAGTCCTTATGGTGAAGATATCTGTGTAATCCCTCAGTCGCCCAGGTCTGATCCATAACGAAAGAAAAATAAAATCTGGACAAAACGTTGTAGGAGATGTTGTTAAAATAATTTACATAAGTCTCAGGGCGTGATCATAACGAGCTCTTAACCAAACAGCCATTTTGAAAGTATAAAAATTCCTGTGACTTTTGCAAACATCATCGGTTTCAGCCAAACCCAATGTAGCATCAGTGTATTTTGATGAGCTGGACAAAATGATGTGTGGATTAAAATTCTAACTTTAAAAATGGCTCTCCAGCGCCCCCTGCAAAGTTACAATGGGCCATAAACATTTATCTCCAACATGACACTGGAAATATTGAATCACATGTCAAGCTAAGGTTGATATGCAGCTCTCCCACTGTGACGTGCCCTTCCGCGGTCGCAAGGGTTGCAAGCGCCTTTATCACTGCTTGGAGTTTTAATTTATGCTATAATGTTTTTTCCTCATCAAAAACATACCTTGTGTTTTGTTTCATTCACACGTTTCATACACAGTGCTTGCATATTTAGGCTGAGTTCTTCTCTCAAACAGAAAACACTCCACCTTGTGATATCATTTAGTAATACAGGAAGCGCTCCACTTAAGGTAAAAGGTAACTGTTAACTACTGAAACTGAAAACTACTACTTCATGACATCACAAGGTGGAACAGAGCATTTTGAGCATTGGAGATGTAGACAGACTAATAATAAAGTGTTACTCAAACATGTGTGAATGAAACAAAACACAACTCCAGGTATGTTTTTGAGGAGGTAACAACATTCCAACACGACTAAAAGTTTGCATGGGTCAATTTTGAATAATATAGGACCTTTAAAATGGGATAAGTTTAATGGGCCATAATCTGGGCGAAAGACGGACGTGCAGGAGAGTGAGGAACAAGTGAACGTAGGGGGCTTTTAAACGGTTTATGGTCTGGTGCCATTTTCTGATTATTACCAGCAAGTTTATATTGTCACAGAGACATAACAGCTATATTGCAACTGAAAATACTTTTTATATTGATATTGTGAAATCAATCATTCAATCAATATCACTTTATTTGTCCCTGAGGGGCAATTTAAGCACATTGAGCAGTAAAATACAATAAGAATTTAAAAACTCAAAAAAAAGTCTCAGTGCAGCCCAACAGGTCATCAGATCCTACCTAGGACGGTGTGAGGTTTGTAGCAGCCCTCAGAACAAAAGTGTCCCTCCTCTTTGTCCTGAAGCCTGGGCATCACAGCAGCCTACAGGAGACACAACAGGAAAGCCTCTTCTAAGCCTCACTCTCAGCATTTCAGAGCTGGTTAGCATAACTAGCTCCATGCAAGAGCATACAGTTTTTGAAAAAAAACTGTGCGGTTTTATCACTAGAACGAGTAAATGTGCTTAGACTTGTTTTGTTGTGTGTCTCCAGGGAGTGTTCTTGTGTCGTGCTCTCGATTGCCTTTTCGTCGGTACGACTACATCGACATTATGATGACATGGCCCCAGGCTCAGCAGTACTGCAGACAGCACTACACAGACCTGGCCACTTTTGAATCCATGGAGGAAGTTCAGCAACACCAGCCAACTATTTACTACACATGGGCCTGGATAGGACTGGTAGATGAAATAAGTTCCTGGAAGGGAGTTATGGGAAAAGATCCCAACTCCTGGAGATGGTCAGCCACAGATGACCACAGCCAAAGTGGCTATCAGACCTGGGGCTCTGGTGAACCAAACTACGGGGATCGCTTTGAGACCTGTGTGGTGATAGATCTAGATGGAGTGTGGCAAGACAAAGACTGCGACCTGCTCTACGGCTTTGTGTGTTTCACAGGTAAAAGACCCCAAGGTTTGGTAAACAGCTTTACAGGCATAAGAAAAATAAAATATTGACTTCAGAACCATTGGACTAGACTAACAACTGTGACCACAGTGAAAAGATACAAACTGCATAGTGATTAAACCGTGTTCCTGCATTGTTATTGCCATTATGATCTCACTGGAAGTAATGTTCTGTATGTGTCTCTTCCTCTGGTTTCCTTTTGGTAGGGAGTGCACTGAGTCCAGCGTCATATCAGTACATCAGCACCGAAAGTTCATGGAGCGAGGCTCTGGCGTACTGCAGACAGTACCACACAGACCTGGCAGTCATCGAGAGCTCCTCCCAAAACACCGACGTCTACAACAGCATCACACCCAGAGCCAGTGCCTGGATCGGGCTGTACCGTGTGCCCTGGACCTGGTCTGATCACAGCCTCAGCCCCTTCAGAAATTGGCTAGATGGCAGTCCAAACTTACCCGATGTTCAGCACTATGTGGCCACTGATGGAGAATTCTGGGATGATGACTATGCAGAAGTGGAGTATGGTGTGCTCTGTCAAACAGGTGAGTGACTTTTCATTAGGAGAGTTTGATGTTGTGCATTACCGAGGCATTAGCCAACCATGGATACCTTTACCTGCTTAGCAATTCTTGTAGTATTACAGGCTCTTTGGTTGTGCATTCAGATTTCCAAATATGGAACCGGCTCCAAATTAGCCCCTATAACTGCTAGCCTCGATTGGTTTCATTCAGCTTGAGCCGAATGCTATGGGTGACATTACACTCCTCTGGTCCACTTCATACATTCTATGGTAACAACAGGCTATGTGTAAAAGTTCCAATGATACAACGTTGGTCCCTAAATTTTTAAAATGTCAACTTTATTTTTGGTAAACATTATACATCTTTGATTTGACTGAGTTTTGACATGACATTACAACTTTCTTCTTTATGGTAAGACTTTATACTTTTAAAATAACAACTTTATTCATTTTTTATTCCCATAGTATCAACACTGCAGACATCTGTGAGAACGATCATCCAGACTGGTGCCGACATCACTCTTCCCGTGAATAATGCTCAGATTTTACAAAAGGTACAGTTACTTTTCTTGTTTTAAATTCTGAGATTATGTTTGATTAAAAACAATACAACATATCATTTGTATGTGACTTTAGGTGGACATAGAGCTCAGACTTCGTGCGTGGACTGGCTTCAGGTTGGCATGGAGGAACGAGCCGGTCAAACAGATCCCTGAGCACGTGCTGCCCCAACAAAAGTGCCGCAACTTCTAACAGAGAAAATATTGTACCTTACTGTTTGTTTCCCATCCCTTCCCTGTTGAATCTATATATTGAACCAATATTTGGCATTTTCAGATGTATTCCACCTTTATTAAGAACTCATTACAGAACTTCATATCACTGCTAAAAATTCACCTGTTCAAACTGGCATCCCCCCTCATTTCCAACCTTGTTTTCTACTGTTTTCTTCTTGTTTGTCTTTGTGTGTCTAAAAAAGCACTTGAAGTTGACTACTTTCTGCATTTTATATACATCCTGAAGACGTCAAATATATAAAGCACGGTATGTGGAATTATGTAGCAAAAAAAAGTTAACTGAAATAAATATTTTTTTATATTTTATATTCAAATTCATCAAAGTCGCCTCCCTTTGCTTTGTTGACAGCTGCAAACCCTTGTCCTTCTCTCAGTGAGCTTCATGATGAAGTCTCCTGAAATGGTTTTTGCTTCACAGCTGGGCCTTTTCAGGGTCAAGAAATGCCAAAAGTGCAAAGCAGTCATCAAAACAAAGATCTAAAATCTAAAACAAGTTTTGAGTTACTTTTAGTTTATTCTGAGTACATTTTGGGTACATCCCATATGTGCTCGTTCATAGTTTGATGCCTTCAGTGAGAATCTACAATGCAAATAGTTTTAGAAAGAACTAAAATGAAAAAGTGTGCCCAAACGTTTAACTGGTAGTGTAAGTCTGATTTATTATTATTATTACTTTCTACAGCTATCCAAAAACAGTGTAGTAGTATAGAAAAATGAATTCCAAAAGTACAACAACCTTTGTTTCCATAACACAGAGGACACATACGGTGGACATTTAAAGTAGGTGGAGGTCATATATTACACAAAATTGCCTCATGTGAGCTTTTAGTCAGGTTGAAATGTTGTTGCCTTCTCAAAAACAGTTGTGTTTTATTAGTCTGTCTACATCGCCGAAGCTTAAAATGCTCTGTTCCACCTTGTGATGGCATCAACTGATAGTTTTAACGGCTATTTTAGCCTCAATTGAACTGATTAACTCTACAATACACTAGAATAACCATAAGTTGTTGCCATTTAAAAAAAAAAAAAAATAGTTTTACCTTTTGTTGATTTGAGATTACCAGAAAGTCTACAATATGTGTGATCACATATGTGATCTAGATATCTACAATATCTAGATCAAAATGTGCATAATATAGGCCCGAAATAGGCTACACATTATAGTGTAAATAAGGTATCCTTCTATTCCTTCCTGCAACAAATCTGAAAATGTTCCTAACTAAAAGGTGAAAGGTACATTTTCTGTCAAAAGCTCAAATAAATCAAACATGTTTTGAATCAAAGTTGAGGGTTAGGCCTGACCTGAGGAAGAGCCTCTGATCTGTTGTCACATCATTAAATGCACTTTTGGAGTAAGTGTGCAGCTTTGTCTTATTTTCTATGTTCACTGCAGTAGCCTAGCTCTAGTGATGTGTGCATACCTACACTTAGGCCTGTCGTGATAACACATTTTAATATGCAATATACTGATGAAGAAAATATAAACGATAAACGATAATATTCAAACTAATTTATGCCACAGATACAATAACCCTAAAGCAGAATTATCCGCCAAAAGCTATTCTAAATCACCAATATTGTTAAAAACATGAGCTACAATAAATAAACAGTAGAATGAAACACTTGAGTACTTAGTTTGCATCGATAATGAGTCATAGAAGTTAAACAAATTACCAAAAATGTACCAGTAATGTAAAAAAAAAGTACACATGATAAATACTGACCCCAAAAATATATTGTTCCAGTTTTCATATATTGAACGATAGGTCGATATAGTGATTATTGTGACGGGTCTACCTACACTACGTATGTTGAATCAAAGATAAACAAAACTTACATTTCTTTTAGGGATAATTTACAATACTTGTTTATGTCACCACTTCGAATTGGCAAGGTTCCTATTTTGTGGAAAAAATCTGAAAATAACTTCACAAAATCATTCATGTAAAAGTGAAAGAGAAGTGGGCCAAAAATAATTCCTTGTGGGCTCCCGAAATTTGGTTGGTTATAAGTGCGCTATGTTTAACAATGAATCACCATAACTATCTTAGAGAGAGTTTAGTCTAGTTATCAACAGAGGTGGGTAGTGTTCATTTACATTTACACAATTACATTTACTTGAGTAACTTTTTAAAGACAGAGTACTTACCTAGCATACTCCTATTGAGTAATATTTTTATTGAGTTAACAGTACTCTTACTTGAGTAAAGGTTTTGGTTATTCTTCCCGCTGTGAGTAAGTCTACAAGTGATAAAAGCTTTATGTCGACAATATGAAATGATTTGAACATTTGTGTTTCTTGCACCGTTCTTTCAGATATGTTTAGTTTGTCTCATTTTACGAAAATGCCAGTTTTTGTGCATTATTTAATGTTTTGTCCTTACAATTGCATTAACTAATATATAAACACGATGTTACATCTTGACAGTTACTCTTTAAGTTACTCTTACTTGAGTAGTAGTTTTCCAAAATATTCTTTTAGTTCATTTTTAAGTAATGTTACTCTTACTTGAATACAATTTTTGGCTACTCTACACACCTCTGGTAACTAAATAACTTATCTTAATTTTGGCATTAGTAAGGACAGTAGTTTTATAACCCTGGATCTCAGAAGAACTTCCCAGCAATGCTTCAGAGCTCAGGGTGGTGATTCCCCCGAGCTTTGCATAAGAGAATGAATTATGCTAACATTTCTAGCTCTGGATTTTCATACTGATCCTTGATCTCAAGTACTCTGCACAGATCTGCGTTTTATGTGAGTCATTTTCATATTTTTCTAAAACCTGCAAAGCTTTATAGTGCATATGACAGGTTAGACTACTCATTTCATTAAAACATAGTTAACTGTATTTAAGATTTTACAAAAAAATCTAACAATTGTTTTGTATTTAATTTATTATTATTCTTTTTTATTTTACTTTACTTTTACTTTACTAATAATTTTACTTTTACTTTACTGACACTTTTATTCAGATAAATGATGGTGTAAACTGTCAGAAAAATGCCTTCCTTCTGCATAAATTGTCCCTCTATTTTGGATGACAATTGTTTTGTATTTAATTTTTTTTTTTTTTTTTTATTTTACTTTACTTTTACTTTACTAATAATTTTACTTTTACTTTACTGACACTTTTATTCAGATAAATGATGGTGTAAACTGTCAGAAAAATGCCTTCCTTCTGCATAAATTGTCCCTCTATTTTGGATAGAATTTTCGAGAGTTAAGAGTTGATGACATAGGTAGAGATTTTTTTTAGAACACAGTGCTACTTCCTGTATTTTTGTACTTGTCTTTTCAACTTTCCTTCACAAACTGCCATTTAACTATAATAAATACTTACCACCAAACCAAGTAGTTAGAAAAACATGAAAACCTGTCATATGCACTTTAAACTAGATGCTATTGCATAGGTTTATACTTACTACTTAAATGCATTTGTTCTGCTTTAGGATGTCTGAAATGAATGGATACTTGACACTGTTTTTCCTCTCCTTTGGTAAGCATGTCTGTGTTTCTAATCTAAAATACTGGATAACAGACCGAATTGTTCAGAAAATGCATTCAAGCTGATGCAGCATACTGTAGTGTGAGTTTATTTTCAAATAAACTCTACGGAAGGCATATTC